>KN475264.1:15618-41292 GCA_000787095.1 Periophthalmodon schlosseri
ACAATGTAACCTCCATCACCACTTCAGTAGCAGAACATCTCTCCATCTCCACTCTCCTGTGACATTTTAGTTGTTATACTATCTGTAAACGCAACAAGTTGAGTAACAAATTATCCAAGTTTATCACACAGTATCCCCCCATTTGTTCAAACATGTCTGTTGGCAGTAAATGCTCTGTGCTCTATGGGGAAAACATAGAACATGGAGTAGCTTCTGGTAGAAATGTCAACACTGCAAGGGGCAAAATCTAGATTTACACAAGTTATTTTTGTTTATTCTCTAGGCCAAATTTGTGCATGATGTTTTTCGAAAAGGCCCAACTATTCCCATGCAGTCACACAATAAAGTTACACAGCCGAGGCTCACAGCTGCCCCAATGAGTCAAAAATGGAATAATATTGAAAGTTTAGCGACTGAATGCCGCTTGCACAATATCCAGAAGGAGTGTAGCTCATTTGATTTTCATATGCAGCCATTTATGAAAACAAGAACCGTATCCATACTATAAGTCATTACTACATTATATTACATGGACACATTTATATGCATGTGTCCGGTAAATATTTCAAGAAGAAACGTGACAGTTGGTGACCAGTCTGCTCTGTCGCCCAATGCCATCGACAAACATGACCAATGATTGCACGCTTCAAAAAAGGACTTATCCAATCAAAAACCGGATAAACAATCTCCACGGAACACTCGGCAAATTGTCCATTACAGCGGTGTAGCATCCCGGCCTCTCACGAGTCGGAAAAAACAAGCATGTAATGAATACATTTCCTGGCTTGGGAGAAACATATTTCAATATAATTTCCAATAAGTCCAGGGACTGTATATAGATATGGAGCGAAATAGCTTTAAAATTGCCTGCAAAATAAATATAGGCAATTTTCTACAAACTAAATTGGAAAAAATGTTGACTTTGTTTTAGACCGGGACACTTGTGGCTTAAATCCTCTGAGGAGTACGGCAGTGTGAAGGCAATGGTCTGAGAATTGAAAAACCTACTTAAATGTGTAACAAGGTGTATAACATCTGGCCTAATATAAAGACAGAAACCACAAAAAACAAAATGAATGGAGTGAATGGTATAGAATTGGTACAGTATATTTCAGGTAAACAATTTAGGTGTCACTTTGCCACCCTTAGCCATCCCATATAGTACACAATGTTACAGTGCGTATTAATGAACATCTGTAACAGTTACACTGTAAATATGCCAGATTATAGCAAAGACGCTAATTTCCATTTGTTGTCCCTAGGCAGAGAACTGGTCTGACCTGTCACTTGGTCTGGTATAGTGTTACTAGTTGTCTACATGGAGGTAGATATTTGCCACCAGAAAAGTTACATAGTGAACCTAAGTAATAAATTCAGTAATACTGTGGCACATTTCATAAAAAGCAATAATATCTCCATGGAGACTAGCTAGTGGCAGAAAAGTTACATGAATTACATTTTGTGTTTAGGTTCTCAAGACTATTAGCCAATCAGACAGCACAATGAGCTCCTCATTTTGGGTTGCCAGATGCTGAACATAAGCAGTTTGCAAAAACCCAAAAGGGCTTTCTCTTTATAAAATGATATGTCCTTACATCTGAGGGCCTCCAAGGTTCATTTGCGATTGTATAGCTGTTTTGTTTTAATTCAGTAGGAGCGCATATGCAGATTGTGTGCATTAAACATCAACCGTGACAAATGCAACAGGTCTGAAATCAACAACCAGTCCTCTGTATTATGACCTACTGCACCTCTTTGCACAGGCTCATACCCTCCCTGCCTTTCCCGGTGATTCTTCTTGTCTCGGTATGAAAACACACAGACAGGAAGTAAGTGTACTCTGCCAGGTTTTAATGTGATCCGGTAGAAGTTACAGTGTAAGCTTGTGCAAACCCCAAAACGCCACGGGCAGCTTATAGTGTCAGACATATTTACAAATGCCTCTCTCCGCCCTCCAAGATATTACAAGCTGTAGCTCAACTCCTCTCCTCCCTCCCTGCGTTTTTTGTCTCATGGTGTGAAATACTCTGGCTATAAACATTGAGCAGCTTCCTCCTGGTCTTGCGTGGGCGGAGGTGGTATGGATCTGGTCTCCTCCTCTGCTCTTTGATCGCGCTGTCCGGCTGTACCGCCAGGATCCAGCTGGCAGAGACAGAGAGGTGACAGGAACACACAAGTCACACTCACCACGACATGGGCATCTGAACTGGCTCTGAGCACAAGCTGTAGCAAAAGCAAAGTGGATATAAAAAGTGCAGTGTTTTTATTGTAATATTATGTTACAATATCTTGATTCTGTCTGGTTTGTTGGGTCATTATATTGGTCAATAATGGTGTCTCTATTCATGGTTTTCAGCTTCCTGCTATCTGACATTTTGAGGACTTTTCACCGTTCGAAAGATGTAATATTTTGTCTCAAATTGTTAATCACTATGGCAATGGTCCTAATGTTTCATCATTCTAAAACCCATGGATATTACGTATAGTGAATGGATTGGAGAGTGAAAAATTGTCTGTCAGTGTGTGTCTGTATTATAGTAGGTCATTTCTCACCTCAGGCCCATAGTTGCTTGTACAGACTTCATGTCGTCTCCCATGGTTAGTTCTAGCTAGTTAGCGGCAGAGGAACAGGACTTATGATGTACTGTTGGTTGCTATGGTAATGTTTAAACATCTGTTGCTATGAACATGTCTAAACGGTTATATTTTTGTTATTTTATAGTACACATTGAGATAAGTCTAGTTGGTAAAAAAAAATTAAACCTAAACATAATCCTTTACCTAACCATAAAATGAACTATAACCGGTTTCAGCACTGATTATAACCCTGTTGATCACTTCCAATTACCAGTGAAAGCAAACAGTCCCTCTGGAGCACAGACCATAGCACCAACCCCATTCTCAGAAGCCTGAGCAAAAGTTGTTGTTATGTTCATCATGCATGAGTTGGTGCTTGTAAACGCAAGAATCCAGCCTGCTGTCCAAGGTATATATGCAATGCATCACTACAAGCATAATCTGACACTATATACCTCCTATTTCACACTGAAAATCACTTGTTGCATGTTTGCCACCATAAGAGCTTTTGTTTGAAGACATGATCCATGAGGTAGTGTTCATAATTCACTTGGATCTGGGAATGGGTGTGTGATTACATTGACAATTAACAGTACAATGTAGGATCGGAATAATTTTGCCAGAATCAATCAAATGAACTTGCTGTCTTGGAAAACGTTAGAAACCTGCCCTAACTCTATCCCAGCTCAACTGCAGCAGTAAAACAAATTGGCACTTCAGCCACCCAGTTTCCTCCTCTTCATCTCCTTCTAGTTGTTTGCGTTTCTTTGCCTACCAGGGTCTAAACGCCTAAAACGTTTATTCGTGGATTCAACTATAGCTCCACTCATTTGTCTGAGTCTATTCTGGTTGAAACATTTTAGGCCGAAAAAGCTATAATTTGTTACTGTCTTCTCCACTTTCCCACATGTGCGCATTGTCCATCCATCACTCAGGCCGTCAGTTGGGATGAGAGCCATCAGCCTGTCAGGAGCGGTGCCTTTAAAGCTTCATCACACCGTGTTCACATGAAGGAGCTTTGATTCGCTAAGTGGGGTGAGGCAGTGCGCGAGTGACAGCAGGCTCAGGTGCTCTGTGCTGTACTGACTGACACCAAGCACACGACACCAAATTTAAGCATAGTATTGCATTTGTTAATTGTAATAATATGAGACAGTGTTGTTAATTCTACAACAAGAGGGGCCACTAATACTCGTAGTCTTCTATCACTAAGGTACACACTATTGTCCAAAATTCTTGTGCCGTCTTCTACATTTGATCCATCCTCCAACCTGTCAAGAGTAGTGGGCAACCGCACCTCCAAATTCTAGTCCAAGGCATGGTCAGGACTACCTTAGCTGGAGGATGTTGCTTAGCGAAAAACCCAACCATGCAATTTCAACACAGCAAAGCCCCAAACAAGTTAAACCCAGACCTGAGAAGAGTGCGCCCACTACTGAGCCACAATACCACTTGCTTCCAATGCTACTTTCCTTCTACTTTTCAACTTTACTCCAACCATACTTTGTTGACAAATGCCGCTAAGATTGTCTTTTCATGGTCAATTAACCCCAACAGCCAGAAAAACAAAAAGCAATTGAATTACTTTTTAAAGCAATGTATTCAGCATTTCTCTTCTTCCATGTTATGTGCTGTGTTTTTGCGGTCTGCACCTCGCCCACTGCTCTGCTCATGTCCACTGCTGATGATGTCATGTATCGACCAGTGGGGGGTGGGGTGGGGGGTGTCAGCGTGTCTGGAGAGAGCAGCACAGGAGTGAGGAGGGCTGGCTGCACATCAGAGATAAAAGAGTACGCTGAAAGGACACGGCAGATAGCCAGGTAGTGCCGGATAGATGGCTATATAGATGAATAGGCAGAGCCAGTACAAAGCAATTTCTCTATGGCGCCATAAAGAGATTAAAGATCAACATTTGGGTCCAAAAATCGATGCGAGGATACAATCACGAGCTCCAGAGCAATGTTCAAAGGTGAATATCGTCCATTAACATCCCATAACTCTGCCATTTACAAATCTTATACAATTACTACATGTCTTACATTGACCAACGATACGATTACAAATCATGGAGTTAGAACCTAATGTATGTGTATTTGTACACTGTAGAGAGCGAAAGTTTTAGGCTCACATAGACCCAACTTTCCTACTTGTTCTTAACGCAATAATTATGAATACGAACCACATCTGATAGATACACAGACATCTTATTCTAGTGAGGAATACATTTAATAAAATTGGAATGGAAAGTAGATTAAACTTTAAAATGTCAAGGGAGGGAAAACATGGTTCTTCTGGCAATTGGCGTAAACCCAAGTATAGCCTTCATCTCCCATTGCTTTATTAATATGAAATAATATAGAATAACATTTTCCTTCCTTTCCTTCATCTTGTTAATTACCTCAATCCACTTTGCATATACAGGCAGAAATGGAAAGAACAGAGGCCCAACCTTTGCATATTTGTTTTCTCATCACTAAAACTGGGGTGCAAAGATGACAAGCTGTCAGCTCCAAATAGTTTTGTTCTCTTTTCAGAACAAGTGCCCGCGCAAATATATTTCTGCACTATTCCAAAACAACACCCAAATGTGTTGTTTAGGGCACGGGCAACTCTTCCAGGCTTGGCGCTACGTTAGGTTTCAAATAAAACAAAATTAAAGCGAGAATGTTATTTTAGATGTATGCAATAGAAGTGAATAGTGCTAATACTCATATGCTTTATTTGGTACATTATATATGTGGCTGTATTGTTGTATAGCCTAATTACCCCAAGTCCCTAATTACTCTGCTTTTAACATAATAGATTCAAACCTGGAACTAAACCAGGATGAGAACAGGGCCAAGCCAAGTCTACATCAGGTCTAAACTGGGCTCAAACCAGGACCAAACCAAAACAAGTGTTAATGCAGCAAAGTTACACTCTGTCCTAATGCTTCAAAAAGTACAAATCTGGACAAATGCCTAAAATACATTGTTGGATTTTTGTGGTACTTTAGTTTTTCCACTGCAATAACGTCCCTGATTTTCTGCAGACTTTCCTCCATAGAGACATCTGTTTGAGCTGTGATCCAAATTAGAGTAGGCTGTATTGAAAATATGCCAAAATATGAATACTGATACATTCTAGATTTAATTATGTTGGCTAGGTTTGGTGGCACTGGTGGAGCATTAAAGCCTAACAATAGTTATTAATTTGGGGGGATCAAAAAGAGTAATAGCATCATTTTACAAAAAAAGAAAAAAGAAAAAAAAAGTATATGTGGCTCAGTGTGAGCATTTGTCACTTGTCAAAGGTCGGTGGCTCAACCCCTGTTACAACCAATGCAGCTGCAGCTGTTGTGTCCATGAGCAGAACACTTTAATCCCTTACCACCAGTGTCTGAAGCCTCGTATTTTTGCTCTTCTTGTTGTGTTGTTGCCTCAGATATAAGCATATTTTAAATTTTTGTTTGATTTAATATTTCTATTGTCCTGCTGTTCTTAAACTGTGCGTTGCAACACTGGAATTTCCCCATTGCGGGACAAATAAAGGTTCTCTTATCTTATGTATGTGTGTTAAGTTGATGAAATGGAACACAATTAGATCTATAGGTCAATCGGTGTTAGTTTGTGTATCAGTGAATTAATATATAAATAATGAAGAGAAATGAGAAAGAGCAAAAATAGTTTTCAGCCTCTACGTTACACCTGTGATACCCTGTTCTCTCAGTCCTTTCAATCTCACAGTCTGTCAGGCCTATTGTGTGCAAGTGTAGTCGCCGGGTATAGTAGAGTTAAGCTACCCTCCCTCCACACATGCCTCCTCCTCCTCCTCATTCCTCCTGGATATCTCTCACTATCCGCTTCCTGGACGCTGCCCATGCAATTGGATTTACTGTCTGTCTGCGTGCCTGGCTTCTTTCAGGCTCCTCTCTCTCTCCTCGGCCCTCTTCACTGGCCCGCTTGGCTCCACTCCGCATTCTAATTGGACAATAATGCGAACCTGTGTGGTCCACAACATAACATGACAGTGCGACAACAATAGTCCTGTGTAAGCCAATCTCTTCAGGTTTTTGTTATGGTTTCAAGGGGTTCCTTACACGCAGGCTAATATTGATTACTCCACAAAATGCGTTTTATCGACATTACAAATAAATACAGGGATTGCTTCGTTTTTGTCGGACACGGTGCATTTCTTTGTCAGCTGAGGGCAGTTTGCGGCAGGAGGTGGTAGCAACATAAAAAGTAAGAATTCACAGTGGTCTTGATTGATCGAGTATATACAGGTAAATAGAGTGGTCCGGATTTCAGTCGCCCAAAAAGTGAGGCCGAAGAGGAAGATGAAGGAATTGATTTTGTTCTTGAGAAAATATATTTGGCACATCACTCATAATATTGCAGAAGTTTGACCAGTATTTGGCTATATATTAGTCACAAAGGATACAGACAGAATCGTGGCGTGGTCCCTTTGAGGTGAGAAAGAAAAGTAGGTCAAACAAAGACACTAAGACAGTGAAGTAAAGTGGTTCACTGGTCAAAAGAAAACAACTTCAACAACACAGCCAGAATATCTTTGATCTGGGAACACAAGCACTGATAAAAGTAGGAAGTGTATTGGGTTTGTGTTTTGACAGAAAACAGTGAATTTTCTCATCTAATGAAATTTAAAAAACATCTATTCACTCTTTATAGGACAATTCAACTTGTCAGATTAATGCAATTTAGCAAAAAACTTTTCATAGGTTTTGTCATGACCACATGTAGGACTCGTGACACAGCGTGACAAGTGCCAGAGACCTTTGAGATCTTTGGGGTTGGGTGTAGCAAATCTTGGCAGGCAGTTATTTAAAATGGCTGAACCCCATTTTTTTCTGTGTAGTTGAGCACATTTGTTTTTTATAAATTAAATATTGTATAAGCAGAAATGACACTACTGTGTGGTTTCTGCATCTAATTATAAAGCGTTTCATCCTTAGAGAATCGGGAAGTGTGCTATTAGCATGCTAGTTGTTACCAGCCATTACTGTGACGGCAGAACCCTGATCGTGCTTATAAACTCATTGTGGTGAATAATTAAGGTGCTAAGAATGTGTGTCGTAAGTGAGAAATAACTTTGGACTTCAATAAAATATTTAAAATGAGCCAGTTCTGTTTTTACATTTTAAAGACAGTAAAAATCAGTGCCTTTAAGAAGCTAAACCTGTCTGAGAAAATGATTGCTGTTATGGAAATGAGTGACATCCCTTGGTTTTAAAGGGGAGTCTGGAGCATTAATAAGGTTATCCACAAAGAAATGTCAGCGGAACTGGAGCTGTCCTTATATGACTGTGCAGGGGACAGAAAGTTCTCCAAGAGTTTCCTCCGGCACAAAATAAGCTTGAATCTTGTTTGTGAAATGTACAAATGTCCTTTTATTTTGAATTGTAAATAACTTTTTGTATTGGTGAATTGTGGAATAGATAGTCGGCCATGTTGCAAAGTGCATAGAACTAACTCTTTCCTCAGGTATAGGAACCACACTGTGTAGAGTTTGTATTTTTCACACAGAGGAATATTATGAGTCTGCTCACCATGCTCTCTGTCGCATCTCAAACCAGAAACAAACATGACAACATGACATGCAATCACATACATTTTCTTCAGTGACACATGTAAAACGAAGGAACTCATTGGTCACCCGTCATTTTGAATAAAAGTACATTTCTCTCGCCTTAGATTAAAGGGCCCATATTACACTGTTTTCTGATCTATGTTCTAATGTTGTTTCCTCATCACAAACAGACCTGGAGTCATGCTTTGTTTCATTCACACATGTTTAACACAAACCCTCCATATTTAGGCTGCGTTCTTCTCTCAAAAAGAAAACACTCTGTTCCACCTTGTGATGTCATGTGGCAATACAGGAAGTAGAATCATTTAGATTGTGGAAGTAGAATCATTTAGATGATTGTAGCCCTGGAATTGCCAATCTCTACTGAAGTAAAGGTAAAAGGTAACTTAAAAACTACCAATACCTGATGTCACATGGTGGAACAGAGCATTTTGAGCTTTGGAGATGTTACTCAGACATGTGTGAATGAAACAAAACACCACTCCAGGTATGTTTTTGAGAAGGTAACAACATTCTAACATGGCTTAAAGCTCACAAGATTCAATTTTGCGTAATATAGGACCTTTAAGTTTAATGCTTTGCTCATTGATTATGCAGAAATCAGCAGTGTTTTTCTTTTTTTCTCATAATCAGCCGTATTTGTTCTGATACGGACACACCATGCATGTCCCTGATTGGTTAAGCCACCTGTCAATCACACCCATCTGAACCGTATGAGATGTAAACTGTTGAAGTGTATATTCTAGATCCCAGGCAACGAATGTTCTCCTGTGTGCCTTGATGGGTTTCCTCTGGGTTTTTCCCTCATCAACCTCCTCTCATCTCGACCTACCACAAATCTGAAGAACAGTCCCTATATGCAACGTGAGAAGCACTGAAAGATACATCGAATGCAAAGAGCAAATTTCCCAAGAGGCCATTTAACGCACAGCTGACATTGATAGAAGCTTGACTTAGTATAGCTGTACAAAGTAGTTACTCATTGCCCAGCAGCTGATAAAATGGTGCTCTCTAAAGCTAAAGTTAGTAAATTGTGGAAATGACGCTTTGATATTTTTGAACTGCTTTGTGAGTCATTAAAATATTTTAGATGTTCCAAATGAGAAACCAAAATATTCCACAGTCCTCTAGCTGTTTATAGACACTCGGATTGAACATGCGGAGGGTAGTGGCGGTACTTTGATCGAGGACGTTACGCAGATGCTCTGATTTGGCAGCGTGTGCGTCTGTGTGTACTGTACGTGTTTACATTGGTGAGTATGATAGCCGGGTCTGCGGCTACACTGCTGTTTGTGTTTCCATAAGAGTGCCTCGATGGGGGCTGCTGGAGAGATAGACACTTCATTGTTTACGCTTATCGATCGGCTCCTTCTTGGGCTCATATTCCTGCCTTTTCTACTGCACACATTTCAGCTGCATGCGTCCATCCATTCATACAGCTGCTGTATCCTCGATCAATAGCATGTATAGAAAACATTCAGATTTAGGTATAGGTGGATGTATAGGGGAAATATGCAAACCTAGTTAATAAATGTTTCAATGGTTTAAAAAAAAAAAAAAGTCAGTTCTTCCATGCTGTTCCATGCTTAGTGGTTAGCCAAACTAGCAATTGCATTACTTGATACTTTCCAAGATGCATTATGGGAAAAAAATGTACAACTACTTGAGAGGGGGTATATGAATGGGAGTCATATAATAAACAAGATAAACTATGGCGGCCCTCTTCTTAATGCCGTTTCAATAAATCAAAGGTTGGAGAATACATTTACTACTATCAAGTGTTAGCATTTACCAGAGCAAGTCCATGTAATTAATTTTAATCCACCAGTAAGTCTCTGAGAAAAAAAGAAAATACAATGAAAAAAAATCAAATGTAAACAGGGTCTTAGACCAAAAAAACAGCTGAGATTTATTTGTACTGACCGGTAGCTTCCTGGTATGAAACCCCTCTTTGTACAAGCTTCCAATCTACGGCCAGCTAACCCAATCCCCTTCTTTTCCCTGTCAGTGGCTGTACAAATGGTGCTTTACACCTGACCCCCCCGGCCCCGCGGCCCCCTCTACATCTGGCCCATGCTCTGCCCCGAGAGCATGAGCTGGCCTATAATGGCTCTTAATAACATTACTGTGCCACATGGCCAGGGAGGGGTCAGCGAGGGTGAACCGGAGGGGACAGCGGTTGTGTGTGTGTGTGTGTGGGGGGGGGGTGTACACAGGCTCAGATCAAGCACTGGGGGGCTGTGGAGGAGGGGGTTTGTGTGAAGAAAGGAAGGGAGGGGCAGGTGCATCACTAATGGCTTTTTAAAAAGGTTACAGCATGTCGCTCCCTCTTCATAATGGGGCCCTGGCTGTGCTGGAAATGCAATTTCCGGGAAAGATAATGCAGGGCTGTGTGTGTAGAGAGGTGGGGGTAGTGGTATCGGAGGAAGGGGGGTAGCTATGTTCAAGTGAAGAAGAAGAAAAGAAAGCCAATGAAGACGGAGGCGAGGGAGGGGGGAAGGGGGAGAGCGAGGGAGGTGTGAAGGAGCGGTGCAGGCTGAGCTGAGGAGGGGGTCAGGCCTCTGTGATGAAGTGCAGACACAGGGAGGTGTGGAGGTGCTGAGAGCCGCTGGAGGAGATACAATCAGGCGGCGTGTGCGAGCGCATCAATACTTAATGAAGACATTATCCGCGGACGCTGCAGCCGTGTATCTAAACAAACATTATCCTTCAACCCTTCACAACGCTGCATGCTTGGTTACAGCCAAATCTAGTCATTAACCCCGCTCCAGCGCTGGCTACCAGGCTCAACTCTGCCTGATTGAATCTTGGTGCGTCTTCAATGGCCATCTGTAATTGCTAGTCATGTTGGAGAAGCTGCTTTAAGTGTATACATTATGTTCTTGTCGCAGCGCACTCTTTCTCCTGATCCTGGGTAATACTTTTGACTTTATTTCACACCCTGTGCACAGAACACAAAATCAATAAGGCACGCTTATGTGTAATTTGGTTGTGTCAGCCTGCAGTTCTGCCTGAACAATTATAATTTAACTAAATGAATATTGAGCTGACATCTGGTGTCTGTGTATGTGTGAGAATGCATGTGCACCATTACATATGTGTAACACAGAATCGCCCCTCTGCACCTGCTTAACAGCTACACTAAAACAATTATTACACTTGGTTACAAGTAATGTGTGATTTTATGGAAACTGGATGTAGTTAAGATATCATTTGGAGCAATCTTGTGCCCCTCATAAACTATTCATTTTTCAATTTGAGAGGTCAAGAGAAATGTTTAGTGCTAGAGTAAACAGCCATTATGTGCTTCTGTCCCCCTTTAAAAAGACCCTCACCACAGACTGTCAGTTGCCTTGACTGACACAGATGAGTTGTTTATATTAACTTTTTATTTATGGTTTTATAAAAGTCACTATCCATGTTTTCATTTTTTATTGTGAATAAAAGAAAGAAAATAGACTGGAGAGATGGTGTTGGGCTTGTGTTGGAGACCATAAAAACCCAGGGCCAGAGAATCCTGAATGACTCAAACAAGTGTGAATGAATAAAACGCTGCACTAGACAGTGACAGAAGCTGGATCTCTGACATTCACATCTTCAGTGATGGCTGCAAGATACGTAACTCCAAAAATGTATAGTTTGAATTATAGATGCAAATATCACGTCACACGTGTGATCTTGCTTTCAGCTGTGTTGCAGATTGTACTTTTTAAGTATAACATAAATACACAAAGCTGCACTGTTTGGTTAAGTGATCCAGGGATGGTTACCATATCTTGACAACTTTATCTTATACAGTATTCTGGATCCTCTCCATATGTAGTTCAGTTAACCACAACTTAAATTGTTTTCCATAATGTTAATATGACTCTTTTCATATTCACCATGTCATACACAGTGTCGTTCAGAGGAGCTCAGGTGCAGAAGAGAGGGAGTATTCCCAAACAAAGCCACTAAAGAGCATTTATGTGCACTTGTATACCAATTGAAAATCTCACACCAGATTTTTTTTTACCTTTTAGACAAGTCCAAAAACAAATATGTAAACAAATGAGTAAATTTACAACAATCAAGAAGTGGCTGGAAGAGAATTGCATAATTTAAACTTTGATTAATGAAGCCTGCGAAATACTTTGGAGTGGATTAATTGTTGCCTTGCATTTATAATTTAAACGTTAAAATCTAGTTGTTTAAAAAAATAGAAAACCCAGAGACCAGTTTCTTTGAGTCTGGAGGGCTAAAAAGAAACGTATAAACTGTTCTTTCCTCTGGCATAGCCCCCCATTTGTAAGTAATGGAAAAAGAGTGAAGTATGAAGAGAAAACTTGTTTTGTAATCGAGTGAATGAAGCCAATTGTCTGAGAGTTATAATTTCCTTTTGCCCCACACGTCAAATGAAGCATCACGTGGGGATGGAAAAGCACGGGTATGATAGGTTAGAACAGAAGTCTTTGGTAAAGCGCAACCTATTATGATTTGATTAAATATTTTTACACAATTAAGAGCTGTATAATTATTAATTTTGACACTTAGAATGTGAAGGGCTGTACTTGTTGTAGTGATGCACTGATGAGCTAGTGCTACTGAGCAGTTGTTTTTTACATGCTGTGAATTTCACCGTACACTCTGACTTCAGATCCGCCTCCTGTACAGATGTGTGTGAAAAGTCCTTTTTATCTGTCTTAGACCTGTAATAACGTCAACTGATAAACTAAAGTTAAAAAAAATCACATTTAGATTAGATAGATCAGATTAGATAGATTAAAAATGTGAAAATTATGAATCTTGACAAATCCACTTATAATTTATTTTTGTCTTTTACTAGAATGTTCTGTACAAAAGGTGAAGTGTTTTGGAAGGAAGACTACACAGAGAAAACAATTGGGTCTGTGCCAAACTGCCAAGGATAAATCCTGGAAATGACTTCTGAAAAGAACAAAAACCTTGAAAATTTCAGACATTAAAGTAATCTTACGACAGGGGTGTGATTTTGAAAGCTGTCAAATCATAAACTGTCACATTTGTTCTTTGGAGTCCGTCACAAAACAGGAAAATGTCTTTTCGTTCTCACTTGCTTCATGTTTGTGCCCCCTGAGACAAAGATCTGTGATAAAGATACAAATTTGCACTGGCTCTCAGCACTGCCCTGTGCGCCCCCTTGGCTGCGTGGAGGAGACACATTGGTGAACTTGATTACAGTGTCTCACACGTGACAGAACAACTGAAATATATAGGCCTTATTCCGCCCACTTTTGCTGTAAATGTTTCTAAACCACACTTTTTTGTGGTGGCACTTCCGGTTAAGTGGGAATCCCATTCATTTCAATTGAGAATTTCGACAAAGTTTTGCCGCTAAAATATAATATAAAGTAGGTTGATTTGTGTCAAATGTTTAATGTTTATGTGCAACAACAAATCAACAATGCACCGATTCTGTGGGAGGCTTAATAATGGCTTTGTCGTCCCTATAGAACTTTGCTGTCAAGAGGCAGCCTCATGCAAAATAATACAACCTGAACAGCGATGGCAACGTCCACAGCAACTTCCGGCATAAGGTGAATGGCATTAACATGGAACTACAAACTGTTAAATGTTAGATTTTTGTACAGTCGTATCATAATATGATCTACTGCAGTGATCACATCATGGTCAAGTCGCTGGAGCTCACACTGGGCTCACCACTGAACGCCTTTTTCACTTGCATCCTTCTGACTCTGGCAATAGTCTGCACCTGTGTTCTGAAACTTAAGACTCCCTTGGTATAAGGCACACCTACTCTAACTCTTAAGCTCCTCCCACTCCCCCAGACACCTCCTCAAACCCCTCCCTCTCACCAGACACCTCCCCCAAGTCCTCCTCCTTCCCAGACACCTCTCCCAACTCCTCCCTCTATCCAGACATCTCCTCCAAGTCCTCTTTCTCCCGAACCTCTAACTCCTCACTTTCCCACCTCCTCAAACCACTCCCTCTCCAAAGACACTTCGTCCAAGTCCTCCCTCTCTCCAGGCACCTCCATAAACCTCTCCCTCTTCCTAACCTCCGACTCCTCAGCTCCTTATTTTCCCTGGGCACCTCCTTAAGCTCCTCCTTCCCCCTCTCCCCAGACACCTCCTCCAGATGGAAGAGGACACTTGCTGGCTGCAACATGACACTCTGCTGGGACTGCCCCGTTGTCTGCCTGCTATAGATTTTCTCTCTACCGCCCTTCTCATCTACCAGCTGCTAGCTTTGCGCAAAACAATACAGAAAGCAAAGAATAAAATCTGCAATTCCATTTTTATATAATTAAAACACAGTATGTTTATGCATTTTGACAACCACTGAATGCCAACCTTCTGTTTTCATTTCTCACACCCAACTATGTGAATAAATTACTCAAACTTTTACAAAAAGCACAAGTTATACATTTTCATTATAGAGCAGTTTTTGATTCTTCCAAGATCAAGCCTCATAGAATCCTTGGTTGGTATAAAATGGGTTAATTAATTGCTAATGAACTGAGGGACATATGGGTCCAAATTCACCCAAACAAATGTTGTGTCTTAAAGCAAGACACCTCACCAAGATTGCCTGCGTTAGTCACACAGGCCTATGTGGCTGGTTACAAGAGGAAGGGTATGCCGCCAAAAGCTAGCAAACAAACAAACAAACAAAAGATGCACTATTGTTTTCCAAGGCAGAAGACAGAAAGGCAGAAATATGGAAGCAAATATATTTCAAAAGAAACAAAAGGGAGAATCAAAGAGAGGTAGAAAGAAGGAGAGATTGTCAGTTGAGGTTATTGAGTAGCCTAACTGATTGTAGTGTAGATGCACGGCGTCACATTGATTTACCATTTAAAGTCACCCTAAAAGAGGCCTATTTGGTGAATTAGAGTGTTGGAAAATAGAACAGCACATATCGTGACCTCCGGGGCCTGGTAAACTATACATGCCACAGACCTTTACAAAAGTACACCATCTGAGAGCTGAGGTTTAAAGAAGAAAACTCAACAATGGATTCCTGCTAGTCCACCATTCTGTAACATAGTTTAGTTATAGCCTGGAAGCCGATCGGTCGCCATGGGAATGTGTGGGAGGAGACTGCGGGTGAAAAACAAGATATGCAAAAATGTTGTAATGTAACATGCATGGACTACAACAAGTGTCAGTAACACACATAGTACAACACATAATAATAGTGCACGCATTGAAAAAACTACAACATCAGCTCACGTCTAAAATTGTACACTCTGGGAAGGTCATTCTAAACTTTACACTCAAAAGTTGGATTTATAAATGAAAATCCAAATGTGAAAGATGTGCGCATTCTATCGCGTTTAGCAGACATAAAGCTACTATTTGGCTGTTTGACAAAAATATAGGTTATCTTGATGTTAGAGGAGTTACAAATCACTCAACCACTCAATCAGGCTGTTAACCAGGCTTATGCATTTTGGGGGGGTTGTCGGGCCCATACCATAACCTAACCTCATGTGTGGGTACGCTTCTAATTATGCTCAACACGGACCACAATCTCCGTTAACATAACTAAAGCAGTTTCTTTGCCTCTATTTTCTCCTCACTCCACTCTCCAATTGCTTCCACATTACGTAAACTCCTCGGCTCTTTTCTTTGGTGTATTTTTAAACTGTGGCTGTGTTCTGGTTACAAAATCAACCATAGATACCCTTTTACTTGGTTGCATTGCGGCTTTGCACACTGAAACATCCGAGATTCCCAGTGAACTAACGGGGGGCGTGGCTCGGGTCCGCTTTAATGAGGAGCGCAGTGAGATGCCGCTGCAGGTGGGAACGGAAACGCCACCATCCTTTGAACTCCGCTCGCCGGGATGTTTGCAGACCATTTAAATCCTACCATTCGTTACTGCGGTTTTTTAGAAATCGCAGGTATAAAAAAAATCTGGAGAAGCGAGACGGTTGCAATTAGTGTCAGTCTTTGCATACAACTTCTTTGATCACTTTTTTGGATGCAATTTCGAGTGCAAATTCCTCAAAGTTAAAAAGAAACACTGCACCACGGAGCAAAGCAGAGATTGAGAATCACGTTGGGACGTTATAAAATCGTATTACGGCTCATTAGCAGACACAGGTGCAGAAGAGCTCATTAGTTAGCGTGATTGTTCTATTCATTTTTAATATGCGCTGAGATGTCTTCATAGGAGATGGCACAAAGGATGAATCTAATCCAAGGCCCCTTTCCAACTATGCAAATCCGAGTGACCAGGATGTACAGTGACACCTAGTGGCGTCCACTTGCAAATGCACAGTGGGTTAGAAATAAAACAGATTTGTTATATAGAGTGAAGTATAGCCTGTTATTACTGCGTATAAAAAGGATAAAGGCAATTCCTGGGTTATTTTCCATGATATATTTTGGTATCCACAGAAGCTGAAGTATAAAAAGGTTCTAAATTAGGTTATGCAGTTATTAAAATGCAATATAAATAATCTGAAAATATTGTACTCCCTTTCGAATAGAGGGATTAATCCATTGCCTGTATGAGGTGAGGTGCACAGGTCATCCACATGATGGCAGTACAGATCTGTAAGAGTAAAGAGCTCTTATCCAACCATCAGAAAATCCTATGTAAATATCTGCTTATGTCATTTATTCTGTTGATGATAGGTCAACTATTTGTTTGTATCAAACTCAGCTATACAGAGAGTGATTTCATACCTACCTCAATGTCATAATAACATGGATTCCATTGCAAAGAGGCTGCATCTTTCTTTTATAAACAACTTCATGGAGACTGAGGCCCTGTTTGTAATTAATTAGTTTTAAGTTTTGGTGTATCAGGAGTTGGTCATTCTGAAAATACATTACACGAGTGAGATCACAAATGACATCCTGATGGAGTGTGACTGTGCCATCAAGTCAACCACTGTAAAATTAAGCCAATGTTGTTTACATTTGTACTTTGAATTGCATTGTGTAACTTTTCTGGCGGAGAATGGGTGGAGATGTAATTGCTTTGCCTGGTGTGTTCCACAGTATGGTATTATACTATTTATATATAAGAAAGTACCCTCCAATCATTCATTCTTATTGTGTACTGGCTCACTTCTCTAAAGACCTTGGCGTGGTGGTAGATGCGTCTGACAAAACAGTGCATCATTCCAAAAGCAATAACATCTCCATGGAGACAAGCAGGTGGCTACATCAGAAAAGTTACACAGGGCACCTATAAATTCCTCAATTTGTCAGTCTTCGCTTTGTGGGTGTTACAGGGTTCCTTCATCAACCCAACCATTCATAGTTGGGTCATCCTTCTGACCAAGATCCAGGCTTGAGATCTGGAGAAGGGTTCCCCAGGTGCTTAATTCTAACACAATTCAAATCAATTCCAGATATCTGTGAATATTGTAATAGGCCTATTCTGTTGTAGTTGAAATCATTAAACAAAGATGCCACATTTTGACAAAATAAACAGCTCCGCGACACCTCTCTTTTCTTATTGCAGAATCCATTTATTGTTTTCATCACACATTTTTGTACAAAACAGAGGGATTTTTGCTTGGCGCGGATCAAAGGAATCATGTCTCCTCAGAGTGGAGATCTGAAGGAGAGGACTGCTTTCTATTCACGCGTGAGTCAGCCGCAGTGCGTTTGTTCTTCTGCTAAAACAGGACTTTGTGGGGAATAACACAATGGAGGTGCTGCTAGTACCAATGAGGGTACCCTGACCTCTTCACGGACCCCCTCAGCTGCTGCTCTGTGCGGGTTTAGCCCATTAACACTGGAGTCATACTGTGAACAATGTGATAAAGAAACAACACAGAACTGGTGGAATTATTCTTGGCACTTCTGCTGCTTTGCATCAAAATGAATGAAAGATCAAATCTTTGATAGACACTGTCTGCCTATATAAAAGTTGGGGATTCATTTAAATTATACTGAATTCTTAATTTAAGAAATGACAGGTCTTATACTGCATATTAAGAAAGTTTCGAGAGCTTGACATCAGCTCAGACAGTACACATATGTCAAGATTACTTAAGATTTAAACACTAACATAAAAAATAAAACAATGGAATTATAAAACTGATACTCACTCAATCAACGTAAACTTTGCTTAATTACCGATATCTTCAATACTGTAAACTCTCTCTCCTTTTGTCTCTAGAGACCATGTAACTGAGCACAAACACAAGCGACATACCGGTGCTATCAGTGACTATGGATATGGCTAATGTAGCACAGATTTAACATTTGCACTCAACCTTTAATATAAATAATACAAAATGCAAATTTTTGTGCATACTTTTTTGTTCCTGTACATTGTAAAACATTACAAAACACCTCTTTAGCCAACTTGGACAAGTGCTTAATATTTGTAAAAACAAAGATTTCATGTTGACATGACTTTTCATTGGTTTGATGATCACACAATCTCCACTGACAGCTGTTGTAACAAGCCATGAATTGCTTACCCTATAGTATTGCAAAGAAATTAAAGAAACAAATTACACATTAACTGAGGGTCTGAACAAAGCACAGAGTGAGATAGACTTTAAAGCCCTTAATTTGGCAAGTTCACTCACAGTTCTCAAACATATCTAAATATCAGCGCTAATCATTGGTGAAGTCTGTGTAAAAAACACAAATCAATACAAAAAGATTTACATTAGTTCACTATGTACAGACATGGGTAAAAACAGGGCAAAGGGGGACAGAGCAGTGATGTGCACGTGTGCTTTCAATCGTTTTAAATACATGTGCTCTAGTCCCTGTCTGTGAGTGTGAGTCAAGCTAAATTTGAGCATAGTGATGTTAGCAGAGATATCCTAGCGCCACAGTGCACACAATAATACGCAGCTGAACTGAACACATCAGGCAGAGAGAGAAGTGAGTCGGGGCAAGGGAGTGTGCAAATCAAAATCAGCAAAACTGTCACGCCACATGGAGCGCTCCTGGCATCTGCACCATATGTACACGTCCATAAATAAACAGGCTTCATTCACCGGGGGAGTCTTCTCAATATGTTCTGGAGAGTCTGGATCAAGCTGAAGAACTGTGGGAAGCTGAATGAAAGTAATTAACATTTGTGACTAAAGTAAAAAATGCTCTTATTGTTTAAAGCTGTGCATCCTTTGCTAAACTGCTCTAGTTGCTCCAAAAACTACAAATAAAAGTTAGATGGGAATCTGACCACAACTACAACTTTGCTACATGGCACGCATTAAATCAGAAGCGCCATCTTCAGTGCAGGGCCCTGTATGAAAGTATAGCATAACTTTAACACCCAAAGGTCACGTAGTCAGATTTCATTCTTTAACAATGCAGATAGAAACCTTTTTTTTATCATCTAAGACATGTTGCTTGATTGTCTATACCATCTGCATCATAATGTATATATTGGTACATCCATATAGGCCCAACTAAACATATGCTGTGTTTTATCTAGTTTTATTTGATTATATCAGTGTTAGGGTCACAGTAATGAGTAAACTTGACAGTATACGTAAACTAAAGCTAATTTGGAATCAGTTCAAACAGTCAGCAGCAGCCTTTTATCTGTAAGTCTGAGTTTGTTGTGCCCTTTCCCTCTGAGCATGACTTGCATGGAGGAGCTGTGTGCTTTCAGTACATGGAGGTGTGAAAGCTTGTTAGCAGCTTCTTAGCTTGTATAGTGTGCTTCTAATTTTAAATAAAAATAAATATGGTTTTGTACTTAAAATACAAAAAAAGAAAGAAAAAGTGCTTCTCTAACACCTAGGGAATGACAAGATATGTCAGACAGTAGAATCAGACAGAGGTTTGTTGCACGATTTACCCTCGGCAGCAGTCTGGTCTTTTGGTCCCTGTGTCACAGAAAACCTTAGTCCAAACTTCTACTTTGCCGTCCATAATGAGTCCTCTCTCCATGTGCTCTTCTAAACCGCACTCACTCTGTTGCACGATACAAATATTTGTCCAGTGATTGAGTTCATATAAAAAATAGCAAATTGCATGTTCATAGTGTGTTCCTTCACTGGAGCTCCAGTAAAGAGTCTACAGTTCTCCTATCGGTTCCCCGCACGAGTGCTCTAGACCTGAGTGGAGTAGGAGCGGTGGAGCGTGGGGTGTGCCCCGTGAGCCGGCTGGTCTAGGCTGCGCTGGAGGTGGAGCGAGCCTGTGTGCGAACACCGAGGCTGCCGGGGAACCGATAGGGCTGATGGTCATGTGATCTCGCTGAACGCAGAGCCCCGTGGAGTCTGCAGGAGAGACAGGAAGTGGCGGGGGAGAGAGGAGAGAAGTAAAGAAAAGAAGAATAATCAAGAGCAATGCACTGGAATGGGGCGGAAACAGAGAGGAAAAAAAACCAAAACAAAACAAACAGGACCAAACAGAAATAAGGCAACAGAGAACGGAGAGGTGAGGGTCAGAGGAGGGAGGGTCAGAGGGGGTCAGGGAGGTCAGAGAGGTTAGAATGGCTGGACGTAGGTGTTGTAAGCGGGGGACGAAGTGGACAGGGCGGGATGCTGCAGAGAAGAGAGAGGGAGCGGGACAGAGGAAAAGAAGCTGTCAGGAGAGGGTTAGCGACAGACACAGCACGAGACACAGCTGTATAGTGTACGCTAAAACTCGTGTCATATGTTTATGTAACTACAAATATAATAGAATTATTAAGCTTTGAAATAAAGTTGTGCTGAGGGACATGTGTGCCCAGTTTCATTCTGAGACCAGATGAACTTAGAGTGGACAATAATAAGATAACTCAATACATTATGCACAAAACATGAAATATTCAAAGTAAAAAACAAAACATAATTTAGTCTGATTTGAATGCCACTCTCCTCACCTCATGTTACGGTACCGCCCACATATGACAAAAAACATTTTACTTGTATTGATGGATCATATTGCTCCAAAGTTGCAGACCATATGCCATTACTGAGGATTGGCGGTAAACCTGTTGATTAAAAAGTCCCATGCAGATAAATGACAATTTGAAATGATTGGATCTCAAATTGATAAAAATTCTATAAATTGTACAGCTCTACTGTAATGGTGGTCTCCATTTGTTTGCCATAATGAGGTCTTGATTGGTCTTTCACTTTTAATCAATTTGTCTCATTTGGCCTTTATAAATGACAATAAATGACAAAAAAAAGGAAACTAAGGCCCCCTGGCTCCATTGGGCTACGTCCTGAGAGGTATAATACTCCCTACAACGGAAGATATGTTGGTGGAGGTGCGTGTTTTCTTTCTGTAGTCTTGCATTGAGCTAATGGATATCAGTTGGTTAGTATTTTAAAGATACAAGCAAGTAGACAGTGATCGCAAGGCTCATTAAATCTGACTGGGCTGAGTGTGGTTGGAAAAGTATAGTGAGGTAAAACGGAGTAGGCCTGGACTCCTGAAGGTACAATCCTCCTCAGAGTGACACCACAAAATTTACACAAATGTTCAGAGCAAGAACTATTTGTGTAAACATTTTAGACAGAAGGATTCATGTGTAGTCTGGAGTGCAGGATCCATGCTTTGGGTTGTGACAGTGTGGGAGACAAAAACACTATATATAATCACGCCAGCTACATAATTATTCTGCATCTTACCCAGCCAGCCCTTACCTGAGGACCACTTAACTTTTCGAGAGGACTCTCCACACAGGGTAGCGTCACCATGGGAACCCCCAACATGGAGTCAGGGCGCTGGGGTCGGGCAGGTGGTCCGGTGGTCTGGAGGCGCTGGAAGTTGTTGATCACACAGGTCACCTACAAAAAAGACACCAAGAGAATGTCAGTGTTTTATTGTCAAACAATAGGACTTAAAAAACAACAGAATCTTGGATGTATCTGTATAATTTATTTTCTTATACAAATAATATTTCAAAGTCTACTGCTGCAGTTTATCCAAGCATTGTAGTGAGTAGACAATTTCCAAAAGTGACAAAGCTATGACAATGGATGATAAATGAATACTACTATCCAAAGTCTACTTTACTCAAGAAGAAATAATTGAGCATTGCTTCTTACAGCAATTTGCAAGCCAAGATTTTTCTACCATAAAGCAGCTCAAGTGGAATGATTTAAAAGCACTGCAGTCTGACAGCCAGGAGTGTACACTGCAATATATTTTAACCAAAGTACCCGCAAGCACTTCCAAAGCAGATGGTGATACCTGTGGACATATGGCTGAGAGAAAAGAGGACATAAAAATAACAAGCCATTGTATGATTTGGAAGTAAATGCTATTATATTATCTTAGAGGTTCATAAAGTCTTAACGTTTGGAAATTCATAAGCCCCTGAATCTGCAAGGAAACCATATATTTAACCCAGCCACCACAAAATAGTTTGTTGAAGACATGTGGTCTTTTAAAAACAATCATGCAAATAATCTTATACCAGGAAAACTGCGATGGCTGCCCCAGTGAAGAATCCCGCCAGCACATCAGCCCAGTGGTTGCGGTACTCTGCCACTCGGACCACTCCTACCAGCATGGCCAGGCAGAGCAGGGTCAGGCTGATGGTGGGCTTGGTCAGCCGGGTGCCTTTGGTCTTGAACACCAGGGTCACATACATCTACAGAACAAAGAGACGATTACAACACGGAATCCATTTTATTAGGAAAATAAAGTTAATAAAAAATAATGTAAATAAAGTTAACTGAAGTTATTGTGTGGTTTGAACAAGTTTTAATTTAAGGCCCCATTTATATTATTTGATATGTGCATAAAATTATGGCAACAATGTAATTTGCCTATAGCTGTTTGAAATGCATGCATGCAGTGCATTTCTCAATATTGTTTCTCAAAGACTTCTCTAAAAAGGTCAATATTGAGAATTTATAAGTTTAACCCTTTGTGACCTGCCAAAGAACAGGTCAATGCTGTAGTGTCATTTTAAGTTTTGTTATACACTTATACAGTCCTTGCACTTCAAATTCCATTGTATTTTACAAATACAACCATATATCAAATATATACATATAATTATTAATACACATACATTTATATAATTAAAATGCCCAAAAATCACAGAAAAATGAAAAACTTTCTTTTTTTTTTTTTTTTTTACATATTTTTACCAAATGCTAAAATTGCATTTTTTTTAAACCAGATAAATGGGTTATTTGAAGTTTCTACTACTTTTTATTAATATTAATATCAATAAAAATACATTTTAAATTACAATTAGCAAAATCTGAATAAAAAGAATAATTAAAAAATATTCATATAATCCTCCCTCCCTCATATAATTTATGAGTTGGTGAATAGTTCAACTCTAATTTTTAGAGGTCCCAAATGAATACACTTTTGTCATTGTAAACATGTTCATTCATGTCCACTTTTATGTGCAAAAAGAATTGTTACTGTGCAAATTGCTAAAACTATAAACGGAGATGGGTTTGCATGCATTCCAGAAGGTCAGAAAGGGTTTTAATGGAGAGTAATTAGTTATGTGGTAACTTTTTTTTTTATTGAATATGGTCACACAATGATCATTAGTTACCCCATAGTTGATCCTATGTCCTCTGTCATGCCTTTAAACTCTTAATTGTTTTAAGTCTATGGGGAAAATGTATAGGAATTTGACTTTTAGAGCCAGGAACCCCCACATAAGCTCCCATATCCGAACACATTAGCCTCACCACTGTATACACCGCGGAGTAGACACTGAGCGCTGCGTCCTTGGAGGGGAAGGACTTGCGGGCAGACATGACGATGAGCGGGTTGCCAGTGCAGGCACGGCGCTCTGTAATGTACTGCAGCGTTGACTGGCAACCCAACGCTGTGTAGTTGGGCCGGCACGCGGACAGGAAGTGAGGGGTCTG
Source organism: Periophthalmodon schlosseri (assembly GCA_000787095.1). Taxonomy (NCBI): domain Eukaryota; kingdom Metazoa; phylum Chordata; class Actinopteri; order Gobiiformes; family Gobiidae; genus Periophthalmodon; species Periophthalmodon schlosseri. Next base: position 39,548 of record KN475264.1, read on the forward strand.
GTTTCCTGTTACAACTTGACCGGCGTTGGCAAAGATGGTGGTGGTGAAGAGTCCAAAAGCATAAACGCCTGGATGAGATGTCAGCCAGCACGTGTCAGAACAAGTGAAAATACTTTTAGTAACGCTACTTGAAAAAAACCTCCACACATTCTTATTATTAGCACAAGTGTGAAGCTGCGACAGATATCTTCACCTCATGTTTTTATGCAACATTTTCAGCTATTTAATTTTCACATCACAACATCTCTGCTCTAAGATTGTGCTGTTAACATCCAATTAACAGTGTCTCTCATTCTGAACATTTTTTTCACTCAACTCCACAAACAGCTGACACCTAAAAAGGCCTGTCACAATAACAACAATCGTTCAATATATGATATATGAAACAATGTTGGGGGGGGGGTCAATATTTATCGTCAATAATTTTCTTAGCACTAGTAGGGACATACTTGTTTATTTTTTGTTGTTTTTTTTTTTTAACTGTTGAGGATACAAAAAAAAACCTAACCCTAACTTCTATGATGCCTTATAGATACTAGCTAACTCCTTAACTGTTTCATTCTGATATTTATTTTTTGCAGCTCAGGTTTTGTTATGATATTGAACATGTAGAATAGGGTTTACTTATTATTCTACATTAGCATTATTGTGTCAGCAGCAATAGTTTCAATATTATCGTTTATCGTGATATTTTCTATGGCAATATATGGCACTTCAAAATGTGAAGTGCCATATAGGCCTATCTGCTTGTTCACCTAGGAAGCGGATAATGCGTCGGAGGAGGGGGTTGAAGTAGCAGCAGTCGGCAGTTACAATGGTCTTCTCCTGAGTCCCTTCTGCCTTAGTGAAGAAGACACAGAGTTCTCCGGCCAGGATCTGAACACAAATACAGCACAAAAGCAAGAATATTAAAGATTCACTTGGTAAAAACAATATGAAAAAGAGGCTATGCTGTTTTTGTTTTTTGTAAGATTGCCTCTTTCAGGGGGCAGCAAGTGCTCACTGCTTTTAATGTCTAAAATTTCTCGATATCTATACTAAGGAAAAGATTTTGATACCACTGGGACTGGTTTTTTTGTTTAGGTATTGGTTCTCGTTTTCGTGTTATTACTATTGTATTGTTTCTTGTTATATTTTATCCCTAATAGAAAAAAAAAAAGATTTTGATACAACAAAGACAATAAAAACACTTTAAGACCAAAATAAAAAAAAAAAACAGAAAACAAAAAAAACCCACTAATGGTATTTTTTTATATCACAACATGGCCTAAAACTAGTTCAGATACAGAGACTATTCTGCAGTGCAAGTGCTAAATTCTCCTGTTGATGATGAGTATTTCTCAAATTTTGTTTTAGTATCAGTTTGTATATAAATATTTTTGTCAACCCTATTCTAAAGAATCATCAAACATCTATCCACTAATGTAATGCCAGAAGGTGGGTTAAATTATTTGCCCAAGGACACAAAGTTAGCTTAAAGTGGCAGAGCAGGAACTGAACCTCCACCCTCTGGTAAATGACTAACTGTCTCTCCTTCACTGCTTCAATTAATTACTAACAATACAGATATCAGTAGTAATCATCACATTTCTGTATGCTTCAATGTGAACAAGACAGCAAAATCCGGTAATCCCAAAGGATTTAAAATAGTTTAGCTCAACACATGAAGAGGCTTAAAGACAAAATGTGATGTAAACTGTAATCCACAAAGCAGCTGTCTGACAAAAAGTGAATTAAAAGTTTTT
>JACM01008082.1:0-13695 GCA_000787095.1 Periophthalmodon schlosseri
TTATTTTATTTTATTTTTTCCCTTTCTTTAACTTATTTTATTTTTGTTCATTATGATTTTATTATTTCGTTAATTTATTAATTTACTGGTATTCTTTTCTCACTTACGAATTACTAGTACTAGCATTCTCCTCTGCTGTCTCCACCTCACCTCCTCCAAAATCATGGAAATATCACACACACGCACACACACAATTGTCTACATGCTGTCTACCTGCAGTTGTAGATAACTGTTACGTCTACAAACCATCTTATATCTTGGTATGTTTTGTTATGTCTTGGTACGTCTTATTACCACTTGTCACCGCTGTATGTGCCTGGCCACTATGTTTGTCTGCCTTGCATTAAATACATAAATAAATAAATAATTCACAGTATTTGCAATCCTCCCCTTCTATCATACTGTTAAGTGGTACATCTGCGACCTAAAACAATTTTCCAGGGAGGGTATGGTGAACATCAGAGCCATTGTTTGGACCACAACCACAAGTGCCTCCCAGCTGCTTTACGTTCTGCAGTGGGACATCTTTCAAATACATTTTACAAAATTCAAATAGTCTGCTTAAAACAAATGTACAATCCTCTGCAAACTGCCAATCTTCTTGAATGACAGGTTCAGGTTAAAAAGTCCTTAAGTGTCTGTTCTTTAGCACTCCTGAAGGTAAAGCCAGGAGGACCCGCTAGAACTGTCAGAAAAGTGCTGAAAATAATGACAGACACACACAGTACATGTTAAAGTATTCAAAAACTTTGGGAGTGAGAAGTATGGGCAGCACTTTCTGACCTGCCTTGTTTTAGATAAATTATTCATGAACCGGAGTTGTGGCCGAGGGGACTCATTACAGCCTAATGTGGACCTGGCCCACGTCCCCGTAAGCCCCTCAAGTTGGGAATCTTGTCTCTCACCATACTGGGTTTGATGTAACAAATCCAGCTGGAGCCATATTGGAAGCAGCCATTTTGTATCCCTCTTGGCAAATGTTGCACCTATTTCACTGCAGCGCTGAGGAGGACTGAGCCCCTATGAATATGAATGGGCGAATCAGGGGAGTCCCACAGGGGTCATGATTAAGGCTCTGCTACTTTTGAGGTTTCTGGCAATTACAGTAGATCTGAGACCTCTGCTCTTGGAGGAAGAACTTGAATGTGGAACTAACATCTTAATTAATACTTTATTAATACCTAAAATGTAAACTATTCTAATTAAATTGATTAAAATTTGGTTAAAAAGTAAAGTAGTTTTGTGTAGTAAATCATCTACAACTACTTAAAATAGCAATACATATCTTGCAAATTTGAGTAATAATCTTATCAAACCACCATTGTAGGCTCCTTCCATTTTTACCACTACGTTTCTTTGTTCTTTTGTACATTTTGTTCTACAGATGTGCAATTCATTTCGGGCTGCATATCTCATTGCGAATCTGAATAATTTTCCACTGGGACCATCTCACAACATCATCTCATATTTTTCATTCCTAATCTTGGCTGCTACTTTTACCCTCAATTTGTCGCCCAGAGCCAAAAAGGCAACATGGGATTCTCCAAACGTGCACACGGCACAGAAAATGCGATTATAGCTGTTAGCTTTCTGCTGTGGAAGTCTGTCTCTCTTTGCCCTTTTCCTGGTCTACAGTGAACTCCCCTGTGCTCAGAGGCCATTGTCTTCTTTCTTTCTCTCTAGAGCATTATTCATCATCATGTTTTTTTGCTTGTATGGTATTCCTCTAGTCCGGCTTTCTCTCAAATGTGTATGCATGAATTCAATCTTTAGGGGGTTGGGGTAGTCAGAGAAAAACGAGAGGTCAGAGAATGAGGGAACTTTCTAAACTGAAACAGCCAAAAAACTTTATCGTGTAAATACATTCAGTGTTCACTATGTATGTGAATTTATACAAGGTCTTGAATTCATAAAAATTAGCAATGTTCCACCCATTTCTGACCAGACCACAGTGAAAATGCAGTACGACTTTATATCATTGGTCTATATCATCCATGTAAATCCCTAGATTTGACACTGGCCCTTTGAATGTGGTACGCTTTGCATTTTTGTATTTGCATCCTCAAAATATATTGTATTGTATGTGCATTTTGCAGTGGATAGCAATCTTTTGACAGTGAGCGATATCCTGGATATAGAGTTAAAGTTATAGCATAGCACAAAAGTTTTCTTCAAAGCTCTCTTCTATACGTTCCCCTTCCCTTGTATTTTTGACAAAACAAACTTTGAGAATAATGTTAGAAGAAGCAAGAAAGAGTCTAGACTGTAGACATCAAAAAACAAATGAGTTATGTAATGGTACATATGAATTAGTTGGTTTAGGAGAACTGTATTTGGTTAAAACAGTATGACAGTACAAGCCTGGCAAAGAGGAGAGGTCACTACTTCCTCCTTTCTCAGGTCAAACTCAGACAGAGCTGAGTTTGGCCTGAGAAAGGGTTGTTTATTTCAGAGACACATTGGCCATCTACAATTTAGAACCAGATCAAAACTCCTCTCACCTCAGATTAACAGTGTTGAGTGCCTTGTCCAAATCTTGAAGTGTGATATATTGCTGAAGTAAATATAGACGATAAACGATAATACTGAAGCCAAACCATAAAGCAGAATTATCCCCAAATAAGTATTCTAAATGTATAAATTGTTAAAATATTTGAACTACAATAAATAAATAACAAAATGTGTGTCTATAATGAGCCACAGAAGTTCATAATTCGACCTTCTACAGCTCAAATCTCACCGTGGTACAGAAAAATAACCAAAAACTTCCCAGCAGTACAAAGAAAATGTACCCACGATAAATGCGAACCCCCAGAAAGTATTGTTCCATCTGTTATGTATTGAACGATAAGACGATATAGTAATTCTCATAACAGGCCTATTCATCTGTGTTATATATATTGACCTGTAAACCTCCATGTTTGTTTTGATATGGGCAGATCATGCATGAACCAAACATGTATCAGTCTGTTTCACATGTACAGGAAAACTCTCACTTTTTGTTTTTCTGAACTTGGCTGCATGACTGGGACTTTTTCGACATTCTTTGAGTAAACGTTTGTGCTGAAGTGACAGGACGCCAGCGCTGTAATCACTGCTATAATTACAGAGGACGAGATTCTCTGAAGAAATGTTCAGGTTGATTAACGTTGATTGAATCAGTGCAAAAGCTGAAAACATTGTGGTTTTCTCTTTCAATGACAATTTGGTGTCCTGTCTGAAAAAGACTTTTATTTACGACTATACGGGCACAACTGCATCTTTTAGTATTCCTGTTGAAAAGTTTGCAGTTTTTTGTTTTTTTTTCACACATACACAATTAGACAACTGACCATTACAATAACTGAACTGGGCTCAATAGAACTGGCACATACATATAGACTATGGCAATACACTCCACAGGAACCCAATAAAGCAGATCTATTCTGCAAAATCAACTTTTTTCAGAGCTTTTACCCATGTTATAGTTTCCCTCCACCATTTACTCACAACTACTCCAAGTTGTATTTAGAATGATTCATGTTTGAGCAATCTTTAATTGCTTGTTTATTTTCAAGACGCCATATTGCCGATCATTCCCTGTTTTCACCGCCACCAGCACACACCGGCTGCTCCGTACTTACTTCGTTGTCCAATTTTACTTTCTTAATCTGTGATACGTGTAGGATTTGGCAGCGTCTTGTAGTCATTTTGGTAGAAATTTTAAAAAATCTGCCGCTTGCTAGCGTGATGTGCAGCTATCCATCGGAGGTGCCAGCTCTTTGTTGTGATGATACAGCAACGTCGGCTCCTATTTGGAAATGCCGCTTTCTAGCGCAAAAAAACGCAGACCTCTTTCTTTTAATAAGTCATTTTAGATCAATATTGTGAGTTACAATGTCCAAATTATAACATCATGATCCACAGGTGTCATAGATTACGGCTATAGAGCAGATACGAGCACAACAGGTCTGCTTTAAACCTAAAACCTGCTTGCTTATGGGCTAAAATCACAACCACAGTGCCAACATGCCTCTGAAGTAATAAGTAAACCAAGACCATACAAATATATTTCCTTTGATTGGAAACAACTGGCTGACAATAATAAAGTGGACTCTGAGATGGGGAGTAGATGACATTACAGAAAGTACACACAAGAGTGTATGATAAATGAGCTCGCGGCGTTGTCATAGTTTACCCATGTGACATTAGCCCGATGATGGATGAGTGGTTTAGAGACACAGCACTATGTCTGTGCAGTTTGTAGTGGTTTAGGGCTGTGCAGAAATGTGTGATTTTTGTTTTATGGATTTAACATGTTTTCTTTTGAAGCCTGTCATAGATCCTCTCCAGTTTATTTGAACAAACAAAGCCATATTGTGTGATGAACCCACCAGCTGCAGTTGTGTGGGAGAATAGTAATTTATGATCAAGTTGGCATTGGTAATTACAGATGGGGTTTAAGGTTTTGGAGTCCAACAATGTGTATCTTGGACGCAAAGAATTTCAACTTAATTTGTTTATTAACTGTTATTTTTTGTGTAGCACGAGACTTTGTACAAAATTGCAGAGCGATGAATACATACGACGTGTCAATTCACACAAGTCATAGCCTGGAATCCAGAAAACACATTCCTTCAATATTTTATGAAGATGTGGGTCTGGTCATCGTTAAGTTCAGATGGGCGTGACTGACAGGTGGATTAGCCAATCAGGGACACACATGGATCGGTGCAGCGTCTGCAGTGATGCGGTCGCTGTATCGGACTGTTGTGGTGAAGAAGGAGCTGAGTCAAAAGGTAAAGCTCTTGATTTGCCGGTCAATCTATGTTCTTACCCTCACCTATGGTCATGAGCTTTGGGTAGTGACCAAAAGGACACGATCATAGAAACAAGCAGTCGAAATTAGTTTCCTCTGCAGGGTGGCTGGATGCTCCCTTAGAGATAGGGTGAGGAGCTCGGTCACACGGGAGGAGCTCGGAGTAGAGCCGCTGCTCCTACACGTCGAGAGGAGCCAGCTGAGGTGGCTCGGGCATCTCGGGCCTCCTGGGCGCCTCTCTAGGGAGGTGTTCCAGGCATGTCCCACTGGGAGGAGGCCCCGTGGAAGACCCAGGACATGCTTGAGGGACTATGTCTCTTGGCTGGCCTGGGAACGCCTTGGGGTCCCACCGAAGGAGCTGGAGGAAGTGTCTGGGGTGAGGGAAGTCTGGAAGTCCCTGCTTAGACTGCTGCCCCCGCAAAAATGGATGGATGGATGGGACACGCATGGTCCATCCATATATCAAAACAAATATGGCTGCTTAAGAGGAAAAAAGAAAGGAAAAAAAAAAATCACATGGGAGTGGAAAAAATTGCGAATTTCTGTAGAATCAATGAGCGAAGCCCAAAACTAATCTGAGGTGAGATTTTATTTCAAAATGACGGGTGACAGAAAGATATCATTCTGGATTGGCCATGCAAGACCAGAAAAAAACAAGCATGAGCAAAAGTCAATATATATGAATGCCTTGGCAGAGGTGTGTGCTGCTGCAGTGTTCCAACTGAATGCTTTCTTTCTGTTTTGTCTTGCGCTCGTTCACAGGTCACACATTATAAATAAATGTGACTTTCAAAGTTGCTTCAGTGGAAAGAAAATCTGAAAATCAACAAGAGGAGTCCTATTTGAGCTCCTCACTGAAATAAATTATATTTCTATGCTGTGCCAAGAGGAAAATGTGTCACTGAAGTCCAGATGTGACACTCAAATAAAAACAGGAAAATGTGGCCATGCTGGTTTAGGGAGAGTGAGCCTTACATCTGGTAATGAAGGTCAGGATGGTCAGTGTCGCCTTTGGATTGTAAATAAAGAGCTCTTTTGAATATTGAAGCTGACATGAGAAAAGCTGGGTTTCATTGCGAATTAAGCATTTTGATAGCATTATGTGAAAATTGCAGTGGATGCATCGGCCAATGACACAAACTTAACCATTGGAGCTGAATATTATAATTATCTAGTTTGATTCTAACCTCTTCTAACCAGCCGACAACCACACACTGCAAATGGAGTAGATATTGGGAGTGAAATGTCTTGCCCAAGGACACAATTATACTACACAGAGTTTAAATAATCACTTTAAAGACATGCTGGAAATGGTTGTCACTTGTCACTAGCTCAGGGGCGGCAGTAGCTCAGAGTGTGTTTGTCCACTGATCTGAAGGTTGGCGGTTCAAATCCCACTCTCGACATAAACATCATTGGTAGAGCTTGGTCATATCCACTGACCCGCAGGTTGGCGGTGCGATTCTAGCTCTCACAGATGAATGCTGTTGTCGTGACCTCGGCCAAGACCCTTAACCCACCTCAGCCCCAGTGTCTGCGTACACTGGTGTGTGAATGTGTGTGTGAATGGGTGAGTGGCTCCTTGATGTAAACTGCTTTGAGTGAAGGTGTAAAAGCGCTATATAAGAACTGGACCATTTACCATTAAATTTAACAATATTCTGAACATAAAAAGCGTAAGAAATAAACAAAAAAGCTTTGTTTCAGTCTAAGGTAAATACTTTGATAGCGACGTGTATAAGTAAACCATTGTGGCGTGTAGACGATTGGCACTAAACACAGACAAAGACACTTAGAAAGACCAACACTTTGCCTCAGACTGCGGTCTCTCTTCCCATGGACATATAATCAGTTTAAAAGGAAGTTTTTCTCTTTAGTTTGACTTTGATGCCCAATCACATTTTGCCCCACACTGTAATTCCACATCTCTCCCTCCTCGGGCCTGCCCCTCTCCGATTGGCTGTCCCGCTGCTTGTCTGATGTGGTGGCACCGTGGCATTGTTCTCACTATTGTGCCAGTTGTGGGATAGGACAGAGGGAGCGAGACAGAGATAGATGAAGGCTTGCTGTTGTGTATTGATGTGGCATTGAGGGCCCCAGTAAAAAGTTGGAAATCTGGATATAATTGACAGCTACGGCGGAGCTGGCAGATCTGGGAATCCCATCAGAACACATAGGAATGCTCTAGAAGGCTTCGGAATGACCCCAGCACACTTTGGGAAGGGCCGGTCGGCAGCGGGACTCATATATCAACATAAGCATTGCAATATGGAGCTTCTAATGATACCCTTTAGCCGTATATTTGGTTCCTTTTCCCTTATCTCGGAACACTGTGCAAGTTTTACACACAATTAGAGGCTGGTTAGCGGCAAGAAGAATAGAATAAAAAGTACAAAGGATGAAAGAATGTAGACTTGTTGTATGTTTAGAAATGCATCCTGGAGGGGGTTAGTTTGCGTCGCTGTTTTCCTATTTGAGACATCATTATAGTGTGTTTTGTGTATGGTGGTCCAATTACTGTTTCTTCTGTACCTGTAACACCAGTGAAAAGTACTCCCGTAGTTACTGGCAGAGGTGGAAGAAGTGTTCAATTTTGTGAGTAAAAGTACAGATACCAGAGAAAAAAAAAAGTAAAAATATCACATGAAAACATCTACTTAAGTAAAAGTATTTAAAGTACCCATTTAAAAATGTACTTAGAGAGTAAAACGTAAGTATTTCCCACAGATTTTGAGATCCAATGAAGTGATTTTGATAAAAATTTGTGCTGAATTTTGTTCAACAGAAACAACTGAATCAATTGTTCTTTTCTAACTGTTTTATTTGTATATTTTTGTTTGCTCAAACTACAAAAGTGTTAAAAATAAATCCCTCAGCCTTTTCAACAGGTCTCAGACAATAATAAAAAATACTTTTACTTTTCAGTCCTGTTCAGAAAAAGTACAGATACCTGTTCTCAAATGTAGTGAAGTAAAAATAATAAGTATTTTTTTAAAATGTACTCAAGTACAGTACAGGTACCCACAATTTTTTACTAAACAGGACTTTACTACATTTACTTTGTTGCGTTCCACCACTGGCTACAGTTTACAAATGAAGTACTGGACATTGGTGTTTGATTGGCCTTGGTTGTTCATAATCAAATAAATAGGAGGAAAATCATCCATAATAAAAATACTTTTACTTTTCAGTCCTGTTCAGAAAAAGTACAGATACCTGTTCTCAAATGTAGTGAAGTAAAAATAATAAGTATTTTTTAAAATGTACTCAAGTACAGTACAGGTACCCACAATTTTTTACTAAACAGGACTTTACTACATTTACTTTGTTGCGTTCCACCACTGGCTACAGTTTACAAATGAAGTACTGGACATTGGTGTTTGATTGGCCTTGGTTGTTCATAATCAAATAAATAGGAGGAAAATCATCCGAGTTTAGAAGGACTAAGCACAGGTTTTCACACTGTAGAAACCTTTGGCTGGTCCTACTACTTTTTTAGTACCTGCCTCCTTTTTTCACACTCCTTTCAAAGAGGAGTAACTAGGACTCTGGCCACAGTTAAGGGACTTTGTCAGCCATGTCCATTAAGATCCCAAGGTTATTCTGTGCTATTATCCCATTGTGGTTTACTCTTTATAGAAAGGCTCATTACTGTATGGCCTTTCATAACACTTTAGAACACGATGTTTGCCAGTTGATGAAATGTATGAGACAAAATCAAAAGTTAAACCTTAAGTTTTCGAAGTAAGTTTAGGCCCTTTTCTGCTATAATTTGATTTGAATTGATTTCTTTCCAGACCAGTGGGGGTCTTGTATTGTCTGTGAATGTTTCCAGTCTTTGGCAATTGTCCCCACTATCTCTTTACATAATTACATTGTATATTTATTTATTCCAACATTTGGTTTCGCATGAAAGTTGTTTGCAAAACTCTTTGTGGTGGTATAACGCTGCCAGGGCGGGCCTGTTAATCCACTCAGCCTGTTTTTGTTTTATGCCCATATATTTTGGAGACCTCGGCTCAAATGTTTTGTTCAAAAGTACAGGGAATATGTGCAAAATACCACCTGTAACTGGCAATCATAACACTGTTATGGTTTAAACAAAAAGATTATAGAGAGCTGTGGTCAAAGATGCTAACCCCTGCCACTAGGGGTCAGTATTGGAACTAATGATTCATTTTGAGTGCATTTGTACCATGGCACGATCAAACACATTGAGCCTTTAAAGGAGTATGTCAAATTTTACATACTGTGTCCACAAATATATACAAATAAAGATTTTACAAACTTCATTACAAAAAATTGGATATGATGGCCAAGTTGCTTATGTCATAATTTGGCGTTTTGGTTGTCAAAATGAATATCCAATCAGAAAGCAGAATGAACCTCACATGAGTCTCTCATTTGGGTTGCCAGTTTCAACACTGAAAAACAGTTGGTTTAAACCTAAAAGGACTTTCTCTGATTTGAACCCTGGCACCTGCAGCCCATCATTAATCATTGCCTCTGCTGCTGCTGCGGTATAAGCTGTGCATATACTGAGAATGGAAAAACTTGTATGTGTTCTCTATCTGCAGCTTTTCGCACTGTCAACCCAGGTTCAGTTGTGATTGTAGTACATTTTATAAATCTGTAAGAGCGCAGGCTACATTGTTCCTTTAACTAGAGGATTCCTTATTCAAGTATAGGTCTTCTGTACCATTGCGAGATAGATCCACAACGTACAAGTCAATGCAATATATTTCATCTTTTTGCTTGGCTCAGTCATCTCCCAAATTTACAAATCACACATTACTTTGCTTCAGTGGTGAGAAGACAAGACTCCATTTGAAGACAGGGGCTGTAGCGTTTGTCTGAAAAGTCAGTTTTAAAAGGCGCAAAATGCCACCTGTAACTGTCAAGCGTAACAGTGCTGGGCGTGAGTTTCAATCGCTTAAACGCACTTTGAAAAGAAGAAATAAAGTGTGTGTGGAAAGAGATTTTAAGGAGGGCGCTCATGAAAAAGAGAGTCCCTCCCTGTATAAATAAAGATAAATGAAATAAAGGCATGATGGTACCAAAGCAGGACTGGATGAGCGGAGGAGAGGAGAGGGGGAGGAAAGAGGGGCGGGTGATTGATGGAGCCAAAAAGCCGATTTCTTGCTCCATCTGATCTGCATTACCACACGCGCGCACACACACGTACACACACGCACACACACACATACACGCGCACACACCTTGCAATCAGCACTAAGCCCCTCTGGTCTCCTCACACAGTGTTAGCCCGCAATCAGCTCACAGGTTGGTGATCAGCGAATGTCATCAACCACACATGCCCCATACCCAGAGCCACATATGACATGAAGTCAGAGCTCAACCTATTCAATAAAGGTAGAAATAGCAGCAACACAGTTTTCAAATCATAGGTGCTATATATGATGATGATCTGCCAGCAAATGTGGATCTAGATTACAAAGTTTGCTATGTGAAAGTTTTGAAAGTAAAGTAATAATATTTTGCATTCAGTTATGATATATAGTTTTATGTGGTGGTGACGAAAGTTAAAGGTGCACTGTGTATTATCCTGGCCTTCTGCTTGTCTCCATGGAAATGCCTTTGCTTGTTCTATCGTGTTACACTTTTCTTTTTTTTTTTACACATTTACTCATGGAAACAAGCACATGATGTCACCAGATATTAGCATAAAAAATACATGTAAATGGAAAAAAATCAAGATTGACAATGTCATACTGTAAAACATTCCTGGCAAACCAATGGCATCTCCATGGAGACGAGCAGGTTGCAGACCACCCAACTGAAAAGTTACATAGGTCACCTTTAATATTACAAGACATTCTAGTTGAAAGTTCTTGAAACCAAAGAAATGTGTTTTCTGTCTTAAAGCAGACCTTTTGTGCTTGTGTCTGCTATATATATATCCACACCTGTGGATCATTATGTTATAATTAGGACATTTTAAATCACAATATCAATCTAAAATGACTTAATACAAGAAACACGTCCACAAGCTTCCAGGTAAGTAAACTGCGGTACCCAATGGGAGCTGACATCACCGTAAACGTCATCACAACAAAGAGCCGTGTTAGTGTTGACACCACCTTTTTCATTTGTACCAACTGTACCGACTACAAGACGCTGCTGAATCCTACACGTGTCACTGATTAAGAAAATAAAATTGAAGAACAAAGTAAGTATAGAGCAGTGGGCGTGTGCCAGTGGCAGTGAAAACAGGGATTGATCGGCAATAAACGCTCTGAAAAGTCAATTTTGCATCATAGGTCTGTATTTCAAATATGGTGAATTGCCCCCAGAGAAATAGGAAGACAATAAAACACTTTCCTTGCACTATCATACGCGATACCATTCTAATTAGTTCAGCTCCAAGTTTAACAATGATAACGCTATTATGTAGTAATGTTACAACTATCTTAAACCAGATGTTATTGCTCCAAGGCTAAAACAAAACTGGAATACATCCAAAACCAATACAATTTTGAGCATTTCATTTTCAACATTTTTCTCCATGTACTTATTCCACATAGGTGAGCACATATGGCCTTGATAACGTTCTTTTATCTGTCTTTCTCCATGAAGTCTCACTGGGCGTATCCATCTTGTGTCTTGTTCTCTTGTCACTGTTCCAATGGGAAGGTCAAGAGCTCTACTCTTGATTCTTGACTCAAGATTTCATTGCCACAAGACAGTCTTTTGAACAATATAACCACGAATGTCCAGAGCAATACCTAATCTTATATACAACAGTTAGTGTGTTCAATAAAATGGTAATACAATGGCACCTTGTAGCCATGGTAACAAATCTTACTGGGATGGCACAGTCTCATAGCAATAAACGTTGAAACCACAAACCTTTACCGGAGCATTTCTCTGCGAGCTCCTGGACCCAAAAGTCGTCATGTAATTGTTCAGAAGCTTGGGAGATCCCTCAGCTGTCATGAAAATAAATATGCAGAAGATGTGAAGATACAGGCCTTATAGGGTTATAAGTGACATAATGTTTCCCAGCAGGCTTTGCAACAGTGTGCACTATTTGACATTCTATAGTCATGAAGCTGGATTAAAAATGTATATTGTATTTTATGGTCAAAGAAAGGAGCAGATTTCAAGGGAAGGTTGTGGGAAAGATGGACTGGCGTGGGCAGAGTTGTGTTTTAGTTTTTCCTCGAGTGATGCAGAAAAGATGAAGCCACTGTCTGTGTGAATGGTCATGTTCTAAGGGTGCATTCACACTTGCAGAATCACCACACCAAAATAGTGAGTATACAAGGAGTAACCCAGAACTAAACCTGGACTTAACAGGTCCAAACTGCATCAGGCCTATACTGGGCTCAAATCATGACCAAAGCAGAACAAGTGTGACTGCAACTTGAAATCAATTGGACGAGGTAAGAATTCAAAAACTATATTGTAGCTTTGAAGCAACCAACTATGAAAATAAAACTGGAACATTACTGAAAGTTGGTTAGCATCATAGACTGTATAAAGCGCGACGTCACCCATAGCGTTCGGCCCCAATCAAATGAAGCTTATCCAGGCTAGTTGTTATAGGGGCGAATTTGGAGACGAGTTCCATATTTGGAATTCCGACCACAAGTATAATAGCAATCAAAGAGCCAATCCGGAGCGAGGCTGCTGAAGGTAACGCCCCTTCCTGCCAGCACCACTGGTTTAGCAGGGAGTGGTTGCTTAGCAACGCTGTCAATCAAACTAGTGGAAGCAACCTCGGGGAAAGAAGGCACCTGATTTGTCTGGTATTAGTCAATCAAATAGTGGAAGCAACCTCGGGGAAAGAAGGCACCTGATTTGTCTGGTATTATTGTTCATATCATTAACAGGCAAAATAGCCAAATAAAACCAACAGGATCATGTAGTGCAGATTAATACGAACATTTTAAGACCAAAATGACAAGCCTGACAGCAGCAGTTACAAAGAGGGGTGACAGTTTTTCAATGGAAAGTGAATTGAAGCCAGAAGCGTGTCCATGCTCACTTTCTATTTGAAGCATGGCAGCTAGCAGGTTAGCTATGTCCATTTATATACAAAAAGTTGGCGATAATTTTCATAGCTGGCATATCCTTGCCGAAAGAATATTGCTTGTGTCCTGATAAAATATGAGTTTTGGATTCTTTGTTTGGCGTTCTCTCACTGGTCACTTGAAAACAGCAGTATGAAAAGTCGTGAGTCACCTATATCTCGCCGTAGCTAGGTCAGTGTGACAGCCTGGTCCACATATGTAAGTGTACTCATTCTCATTCACAATGCACTGCTGAATATCTATTGAACCAAGCTACTGCATATGACTGTGCCCTTTATTTCAGACAGTACACAGTTTATAGGAAAGGCTTTGTTGTCTGCGCCGCTGCAAGTTTAAAGTTACATTGTGTTATACCACGGCTGTGTTTTTTACACTGTAGATAAAAGGGAGCGACAACAAAGGCATAAAACACCAGAGATGCTAAGAAATAAAACATCTTCCCCAAATGTCCTATGCCCATTTATATTTTCTTTATTTTTACTACCATGTACATTTTAGATACATACGGAAGACATCAAATACTTCAAGTAAGATCATAGACTGCGTAAAGAAGTGGACTATGGGAGTGTGACGTCACCCATAGCGTTCGGCTCCAGTCAAATGAAGCTCATTGAGGCTAGCGGTTACTAGCAGGTTAGCTATGGTCATTTATATATATAGTCTATTGTATATACACTACCAGTCAAAAATTTGGAAACACCCTCTCATTCAGGGTTTTTTTTTTTTTTTTTTCTACATTTTAGATACACATGGAAGACATCAGATATATGAAGCAAGATATATGGAATTATGTAGTAAAGGAGAAAGTTAAGTAAGAAAAATTCAATTCTGTCAGCTGGA
>KN475266.1:7851-17975 GCA_000787095.1 Periophthalmodon schlosseri
CTGCTCAAAGCTAGACAACCCTTTTAGTGAGCAGTAGTGAAAAACAACACATTTTTATAGTAAGTGCTACTTGATGTATGGTAGTCAAATACAGTGATTTGTGGTCAGGGGAGGTGAGTGTTGCAACAGCTGTGGTTCTGAAAACTTGGGCTAGGTAAAATTGCAGTTACATGGGTAAAAATGTACGAATTTACAATACAAGTACTCCTGCCAAAATTGTACTTAAGTAAAAGAAAAAGTATGCATAAAAATATTACTGAAAGCAGTTATTAGTTACTTTTTAACCCAATTTATGAGCATTTAGATCAATCTTCTGCACAAAAACTTGATAAATAAAACCATTTAAAGTTGAATTCAGTTGTGAACCATAGTCTGTTCTCTGAGCTCTGGCCATTCAGTTCAGGTGATGCAGTGCAGTGTGTATGTAGGGGAGCAGAGACAGCAGTGAGACAGCCGGGCACCTACTGAACTTAGTAACTTCTATGATTTTAAATGTAATTAAATTCAATTGCACGGTTATAATTGTACTCAATTACAAGTACATGAAAAATCTACTTAAAAAGAATAATTACTCAAATACAGCAACTTATTTGTAATTAATTACTTTACTTACCTCCCCTGTGTAAGAGGGCTTCCTTTTGAAAATAACAGACAGTACAAATCATTATATTGATACAGCTGTCTGACTGTGGAGTGGTTATTACTGTTATGGGTTCTGTCCTTGTACCATTTGATCTGCATGCTTAGTGAAGTCGCTATGTTCTCCTTGTTTTGACCTGGGTCCATCCTGGGTGCCCCCATCCATAAACATGTCTGAAGAGTGGGCATAATAGTTAATAGTTGTTTTTAGTAGTTTGTTTCTGCCATTCCTGTAATTAACTGGCTACTGCTTATATACACCCCTACCACCTACGGCCCCTACGGTATTTACATTTTTTTTTTCTTTTTGGCTTGTTAATCATTAGTTAAATTATCATTTGTAGAAAAAAAGTGTGTATGCGACCATCAAAATTCCCTTATGGATTTTATAAAAAGGTAAATGAAGTGTTTGAAGTATTTTGTTACACCATTAAGGATGGTTTGCAGTATTATGGAAATCTAAATATTTAAAATGAGACTGTATATGGTAATAATTGGCAATAATAGTCCTACAATAAACTGATTTTTTTGTCTAGTGCCCAAGTTAGGGGGTACTCGGAGTGTGAGACAAAGCTTAGGGGGCACTCCAGACAAAAGAGTTTAGGAACCACAGCTGAAATTAACTGACTACTACTGTTCTTTAAAGGTCCTATATTACACAAAATTGACTTTTGTGAGCTTTAAGCCATATCATAATGCTCATCAAAAACATAACTGGAGTTGTGTTTTGTTTCATTCACACATGTTTGAGTAACCCTGCATTATCTACATCTCCAAAGCTCAAAATGCTCTGTTTCACCTTGTGATGTCATGAAGTGGTAGTTTTCAAGTTAACAGTTACCTTTTACCATTAGTTCAGTAGAGATTGGCAATTCCAGGGCTGACATTGTCCAAATGATTCTAGTGAGGGTGTATGCAGTTTAAAAACACAGTAGAGCACTTCCTGTATTGCCACGTGACATCACAATGTGGAACAGTGTTTGAGAGAAGAACACAGCCTAAATATGCAGGGTTTGTATGAAACATGTGTGAATGCAACCCCAGGTATGTTTGTGATGAGGAAACAACATTATAATGTGGATCAGAAAATAGCGTAATATGGGCCCTTTACGTTAATATGTCATTGTTTTTTCTTTAGAATGAGCGATACAAAGTGCATAAGTCTGAATGCAACCATCAAAATTCCCCTGGTGTTATTGCCACTGATCCTTGAACCTCCCCGCCTCCTGTCAGTGTACTGTCTGAAGTATTGCCTTTGAAATGTAAGTGACAGCACAGTTTTACGACACAGCCTGGGTGTGTGAGAATGGGCCTCTGGGGGTTGAAATTGAAAGCTATACGTCAGGTAATGAATACAGTGTCATTGGGAGCCTATAGGTGACGTACTAAAATCATATTAGTTCAGCGGGACTAGGCCCAATTACAAGGTATAATTTCATTCTGGGTTGTACTTGACATACAGAGTGATGCATAATTGAAGGCGACCTGCCAGCTAGTCCTCCCTGTGTACCTCAGCTGATTCTCACTGGAATAATAGTCCTAATATTTGAACTACACTGTAAATCACATCTTTCTGTCAGTCCCTTTTATGAATGCTTGGTTTAGATATCTTGACATTTACCTGCATGTGTTGAGGCTGAGAATCATTTATATGGCAATGCCTTTTCTTTTTGCAGTGGAAAACCTGTAAATTTAGATTCATTATGACTGTAACATAACCAACAGCTGCTTGTATTTATTCTTCTTTAAATATTTGACCACATTGTCTGTGTAATCCCTTAATGGTCCATAGCAAAAGAAAAATTATATTCTGTCAGCGGGACAAAAGGTTTTGTCCACCTCTGCCCAGTTGACAGAATCAAATTTTTCTTTTGCTATTTGATCACATTGAAAAGTTTTAACTTTTTAACTGATTTCATTTGACAATAGACACCTCTCTGTGAATAGAAAAAGTGAAAGTAATTTAAAAACAGAAAATATAGTCAACCATATGTCTGTTGTTCCTTTGTGCTTCTGCCGGAACATATTGGATTTCATAGTAATGAGATTTTACCTCCCTTGATGATTGTTTTAAGACTATACATGTATTGTTGTATTTGAAGATTTTGGTCTCTGTCTGACGCAGCTGAATGTATGTTTATGAAAACCATGTGCCAAAGACTGCAAAAAAGCATTTTAGAATCAATCAAAGCATTATTACATATATAAAAGTCTATATTTTAATGATGTACATCTGATTTTTAACTTATTCTTGCGTGTTCCCTAGATTTGTCATATATGACTAGAAATGGCTATATTTTGTGTCTGGTGTATTTAAGGGTATTTTTGGATTATGATTCAATTTCATACTACGGACACAGCAGTATACATGATTTTTTTTTTTTTTTAATAATTACTGTAACCTTTTCACAAAACACAAAAGCTTTAGGCTAATTTCATCTGCGCTGTACTCCAGACCTCTTCACCAGTAAACAAACTCTTTCCAGTGACAGGGAACACATTTCTTTTCACCCAAACGACTCACCAGAAGTCATCTTGTCATGTTTCATCTGTGCATAACCACATTCATATCCTCTCAATAATCCCCAAGGTTAGCCTACAATCCACAACCATCAAACATGCTGCGTCTGAAACATGATAACCGCTCCTTTGTGCAGGAATTATTCACCATCTGCTAAGGTTTTTCTCATTTTGTTGTGAAATTTTTGCCTTATTAATTTGGTGAGTCATGCAGAAAGACTGCTTTGTTTTGTATCTTCCTGTTTTCAATCACCTTCCCTCTGCGTATCAAAAGGCAATATTTTTCGGCACTTGTTTTCGACACCTCTCATCCTCTTAGGTGTGATGATGCACTGACATTATCAAATACGTCCTTCACTGTCGCTCGTTCACCTTTCTGTCATTTTGGGTCTGACAGTAGCTTTGGGCAAGACTCAGCCTCATGCCTGCTTCACGTCTCCTGTGTGTTTTTCATCCTCTTCTTCCTCTTTGTGCCAGAATGTGCCCAATGACCCACACAGGTTTTGGCCAAGCTTTAAAAATCTACTATTTGAAATGACAGTTAGATACATAACGGATCAGAATCAGAATGACTTCATTATAAATATGCAGCTGACCAGCAAAAAAAAAAAAAATTAAAAATAAAGTCACATGACGGACCACTTGACAAACTTTAAATTTATTTCCTGTGATGTGGTCTGTTTTGGAATATGGGTGGATACTGCATATAATTCACTTTAGCTGCTTAAGGCTTGAGTGCAGCTTGGATAATAATAATAATAATAATAATAATAATAATAATAATACATTTGGTTGTACTTCTTTCACTGCATCTATGGGTCAGTTCAGGACAGTAGTTTACACAAGGTGTTGTGTGCTGCCAGCTTATCTGTGAATAAATCATTAGACATTACTGTCCGACTGTAGCCTTTGTAACTTGTAGGTAACTGTCTGTTGCAATGACATTTGAAGTTTCCCTCCTCCAGTTGGAGACCACCCCTTATTCCTCTCTGTCCATTGTCTGCATATGAAGTGTGAGTCAGGAGACCCTCCTCACAGCTGCTTGGCTCTTACCTAAAGCCAGCGTTGAATATGCATGAGTCCATCCTGATAAACTGCTGCTATCAGCACTAAAGTCAGGAGGAAGCCCCACTCAGCAGATGGAGGGAATCAGAAAGAAAACTTAGTGAAAGACAAACCAGAAGACCAGGCGAAACATATCTTCAATAACAAATGAAAATGCTAAGTGTGTTTGCTCATGATGCCCTTGTAAAGGCAATGACAGCGCCACGTCCCGGCTGCGTGTTTGTGTGCGTGAGTCTGTTTGTGTACTTGAATATATAAGTGCTTAGATGTGTGTATGCAAGTGCTTTGGCGAGTGTCTGTCCATATCATTTTGCTTGAAGCTCTGGACAGTTGCCAAGCAACTGTGGCAGGCAGCGCGGCACTCGACCGGGCACACGCGCACATACACACACTGTGGTGTGTGGCAACACAGGTCAGCGCTCATATCTTACCCTAGTCACTCACTCGGGCTAATGTCCAGTCAATAGGAGATGAACTAGGGATTATAGCGCTATAGCACACGCCATATTATAATCATGCATATATTTATGACCACACTCATGACACTGACATGAAAACACATTAAAACACGTTTTAATTGAGTGATGCCTGTTGAATCTATGCATCTATGTAATCTTGTGTCAACCATAATAAATTAGTATTTTGGCAATAATTATATACCTGTGTACACACATCGCTGTCCATTTCAATTTTCAGTATATTTACATCCCACTTAGAGAATCCCAGACTTCTGAGAGCTGGGTTATATGATATTGTGAAAGGTTGCGTTTCTTTTCCAAGGACATATACATTGCACATACTCAATCTTTAAAATGTGGAGTTGTACATTTTTTGCTTCTTGTTCTAGTTTTTGATCAGTGTGTTCAATTATAGTCTTGAGTCAAATTAAACATGCATTATGCTTTTTTCTAGTCCGCTTGTCTCCGTGGAGCTGTTTTTGCTTTGCCTGGAATGTTCCATAGTATGGTATTTAACTTGAGGTCACCTCTCCACAGATCTGAGAGGTAACTGTTGCTTTCTCTCCATGGGAATTAGTTGAATGTACTGTGCAACATTCTTGGCAAAGCAAAAACAGGGCATGGACACAAATTGGTAGCTGATTCTCCACCAGAAAACATACATAGTGCACTTGAATTTAACTATTGCAGTTACAGTTACATCTAATTTAAGTAATCTGATTTCTTTCTGATTGTTCACACATGTTAAAGATTGAAAAGTTATTTTATAAAATGCCTTCCAACTATAACAGTTACAGATTTCTTGTGTGCATGTAAACATAGACCAAAATTCTGATCTAGCCATTGGGTTGTCTGTTTATTCTAGTTGTCTAATTTTTACTGATCATGTAAATGTTCCCACTGTAACATATTTAGTAAGTCTATCCAAGTTGTAATGGTGCATTCATTATCATGATGGCCTCATCATGGGCATCATCACTACCTCTCCAAACACATTCCTCTGCTCTGTACAGTATGCTGACTGTCCTCCTGGGCCATCTGCTCCTCAGCTGCTTTAGGCTCTCCACAATCTCTAACATTATAGTTTTAATCCTACGAGTTACTGTGTCTCATACATTGTGTCCAGATATTTTGCCTGCACAAATATATTGCCGTAGTAACAACAACAACAACAAACAATTTATGAGCTGTATAGTACATTTATTATTACAAATGCATATATTTATGTCCCGTTTTCAGGAGGTATTTGGCAGCAGGTAGTTTGTTGGCCAGCTGTTGCAACAACTGTTAGGTTCAAAGTGCACACAAAGTGGCTGTTGCAGATTCCACCATATGACAAACAGTCCCCTCGGTGCTGGCTATGCTCTGCCTCACTCTATTAACTTTATGCATTAGGTTGTAAGAACAGGACGAACCCGACGAGAAAGAACAATGTCAAATCAACTATGTATCCAAAAGTCTCATTATGTGCGCTTAATTAATTCTAACACCTAAGCATTCCAAGTGGACGATATTTTTTTAATCCAAATGTATGCCATAGAGGTTAGAGGTTGTAGTAGGCTAGTAGTAGAATTAGCTGCAATATATGTTGTGTTTGTACGAGTGGTCAGTTATTCAGTCTTGACAGTCTTGACAATATTGTTCCATTTAACCCACAAGAATTGACTCTGTGATTCAGTTTACATTCAGATTCAAAATGTTATTGTCCTTGCCACAGAAAACAAGGAAATTTCGTTTAGAGCATCAAACACTGCATAGTTTTGATGTAGTGCAATACAAAAATAATTAGTATGTCTTTTCATCATTCATTCATATTTCCTTTGTATTAAATATGTTTTATAACTTTATGTTTTTTTGTATAAAGTCTAGTGATCTCTCGTGAACAAAGACTTAACATGCTTCTTCCTGTTATTATTACACCTTCTATCACTGTACGCTCCTGTACATTATGGCTTTAATATATATCTTTGTATCATCCAACCCACAATCATTCAGGTAATGTTGATAAAGAGATCCCGCAGAGCTTGGAGGTGAGACAGCGATAGGATGCTTACCTGAGTGTCTGAACCCTATTTTCCTTTTGGGGATACTGTATCTTGTGTGGTTTATTTTTAAATGGGAGCCTGGGCCCTACAGGTCTATTAGGGAACATTAGTCTCTGTCAGAGGCACACATCAGTGGCTGCTAACCGGCTCTCATTACCTCAGCATCCTGAGCAGCACCTACACAGCGGTCTCCATAGAATATCAATCACAGGATCAACACTCATGCTCCATTGGTCTTATTCTCATGGAAAATAGAGTGGAGCTGGTTAGACACAGGTCATAATTTACCTCAACCATTTCATATAAATTATTATAAACTTTTAGAACCAATATATTTTGCTTCACTTCAGCAATAAAGAGGACAACCACAACCATTGGCCTACAAAAAAGCAATAGAGATGTTTTGCAGAGGGATCTCCCTATTCATGGGTTTTAGGCAAATGATTTCTTCTTGATTTTGAGGATTTTGTGAGGACCTTTCCCATTCAAATAGAGTATTTATTTGAATGACAAAGCTTAAAACCACCTAAGCATGAATATCATACAATGGTTAAGGATCCACTAAAACAAATCATATGTTCCTTTACTGACCTCCTGTGGCAGGAGTTATGTTGCTATGGTTTCCTTTCTTTGGTTTTGAGAGTGTTCAATATTTACCCTAGCATTTCACAAACACCACTGATCTATAAAATAATGTTTTTTGAGTTATCTGAGTAACAAACCACACACTACATATTTTCACCTGCTTATAAAATGGCTAAGGCATTAAAACTACTTCCATAGGAATATTTAGCAGTGCATAAAGTCTTTCAGACCATTGTCCTTCTTTACAGAGAGCTTGCTGGTCACAATGGCTGCCAATAGGCAAGTGTGTTAATTACATAATTACAGTGATGCTGGGCGGCTCCTATTAGGATCCTTATGTATTATTAGACACTGAATGGACATTATGTACACTTTGTTTGGTACCAGTGATAGTTTGTTCAGTTTAATTTAACATTTAGTGGGTGTTTACCTACTGTTGAAATGTCTTCCCTTCTGTTCATCTCACCCTAACTGTGCTGTATTTGTAGTGTGTATTAAAAAATGAGTAATTTGGCGTAGCTTACAGTGTTAAAATCTCAGCAGACTTCACAGGAGCTGGAGCAGTTCTCGAAAATGACAGGTTGCCATCTTCCGCTTAAAAGAATAGTTTGAGATGCACTTGGATTACCTTGTTGTCTGACACTTATTGCACTTTTCTTTTTTTCTTCTCTTTCTGTTGTCGTTTTGGCCGGCAGGTTTTCTTAGCACAGGGGACCAGTCAGCGAAGGGGAACTATGGCCTGTTGGACCAAATCCAGGCTCTGCGCTGGCTAAATGAAAACATTGGGCACTTTGGAGGAGACCCAGAGAGAATCACCATCTTTGGCTCTGGAGCAGGGGCGGCCTGCGTGAACCTCCTGATCCTGTCACACCACTCTGAAGGTGAGGCCGCGCTTAATCAACACATCAACACAATATGAGTTACATACACGTTTTACAAGATTACATTTTAATATTAAAACTCAAGCACATTGCATTTTGACATATCACTAAACCACAATGCCTACCAAAGGCAGAATAAGAATCTGGCTTCCTTCTGTTTTCATGTTTTACAACAGCTCGAACAACAAATAAACCAGTTAGCCTGCAGCAGAGTGACCCCACATATGTGTGTGTCATTGTGAGTTTGTTTCACTAAAAACACTTTTCGTCCAAATCTGAAGTGGGAAATGTTATCATCCTGTCCTTCACACAGCATTAGGTGTTTTACCTTCAGTGTCATGTTAATTTCTCTGAAAGAAAGATTGTTACTGCAACTTTACTATTATTATGTATTTTCTAAAAATGTAAAATTTATTATTTCTACAAACTGTGAAAAATATAGATTTGGAGTAGTACTTCCACCTTCTCAAACTTATGCCCAGAGTTACAATATGTAAGCAACAAGCACTCGTGTAATACTAAAAATATTCAAAAATATGTTGGCTATATGCACTTCAAAACTCAATTCTTTCCATTCACTGGTAGCTTGTATAATAAATAAAATGCAGAAGAAATTCCCTGTTTAGATTTTGACACATACGCACGAGGATATCCCCATAAACAGTGAAAGCCGAGTGGCGCAGTGGACTGGGTTGACAGATGGATATAAACAGTAGGTTATTCCCCACCACACACTGCACCTTGGGACACAAGCTCTGAGATAATCCCAAATAACGTCACTCCTCATGGAGCTCAAATCACTCAACTATGCCAACAAAAATTGTCTTTCTGAAATGAAACCTATCCTGTCTGACCGACTAATACCTTCAGATGATGTCATCAACATTCCATAGGGGGATGTAAAGCTAACTGGAGTCACTGCTCTGTCTGTAGGTCTGTTTCTCACGTTAGACTTTAATCTGAGCTATGTTTTAACACAATCTGACTATAAAGAGCTTCTTAGTTGGAACTACAACAGGTGAGATGATTTGTGCTGATAAAGAAGTCCTTGGGTTTTTGATTGCCTAAAGTTTACATTCACACTATAATAATAATAAATGTCTTGATATTCTTGCTTTTGACAAATATTACGCATGCCACTCTTTGCAAACAGTTGAGTAATACAGGTTGTGTTGTTAAAAGGTATTTCATTTAGCCATAGACAGGTAGAATTTTAACACAAATGCATATAGTGTGATGTATTTGGAGGAGATTTGATGGGAGTCACCAGATGTTGGTTCCCTAATCCTGTGATGGGATCTCCTCATTAAAACCCAAAGTCAAAAAGTGACTGAAAAGTGACTGTTTAAATCTGATGTTTGTAGACTAAGGCCTGTGACGGGGTCCACCACCTGCTTTTCTCCATAGAGATGTTATCGCTCTGCCTGAGATGTTCCACAGTATAGCATTAAACCTATGTAGGCTACTTAGGTATGCAAGATAAATAAGTTTAATGGCATACTGTGTAACATGTGAGACAAAATAATAAAATCTTCATGGACACAAGCAGGTGATGAGCCCCCCACCAGAAAAGTTACATAGTTATCTGTGTCCTATGCTTCACCGTACTCAAGAATCTATTAGACAATAAATATATTTTTATATTATAGTAGTGGCTGAAGGTCATTTGGTCCAGCTCACAATGTGTTTTTGGTCCAGAACAAAGCAACATTTCACTGCTATAACATCAATATACTTGCTTTTGGGAAGCATTTATTTTGTAGATCCTTTGCTCAGTCTGCACTGCATGCATCCACGGAGCATCCATTTTGAAGTCAGACTGTAATGGCTGGAAGTGTGAAAAAAGTTGAACAGTTTGTGGAGGTACTGTATGAGCGGATGAGAGATGGGCTGCCTCCGAGAGCCTTCCTAATTGATTTCACAGGGAGAGG
>KN475266.1:18059-28639 GCA_000787095.1 Periophthalmodon schlosseri
ACATGCAGAATATGGCAAAGGGGGGTGGGGGGCTTAATTATTAATGACAGAATCTGCAGATAAAATAGAGGGACACAAGCCATTTTACATAATAGCGCAACAGTGCAAGAAGCATCTTTCTATTCGCCTCGCCATCTATCTCCTCTCTGGCATTATCTGACACATCAAGACCACTGCTGCGCGTTGATTCACCGCCATTTTTCTTCTCGCCGTCTCTGGTCATATGTAATGGGAGCATATTTTTCCCTGGCTGTAACATTCAAAAAGATTTTTCCCCAGCAATGCAACGCAGCAGGATATCTCCTTCATCTTGCTTCATATGTATTACTCCACATTTGCTCCTCCTCCAACATATGCATTATTTAACACACTCACACTCCTGGCTCTCCAAGGCCTGCTAAGTGTGTCAGGAAGAAAAGTGTGCTAAACTGATAGAGAATATGTGATTGTATGTTGCTAAAGGTGTGCTATGTTACTTTTCTGGTGGGAGGTCTGCCACCTATTTGTCTCTAAAGGAGATGTTAGTGCTTTGCCTGGAATGTTCTACAGTATAACATTAAACTCATCTTTCTTGCATTTATTCAAATACAGGTGTTTTTGCTTGGTTTTGCTCAAACATATCTTGAAAAACATCCACCCTTACTGTGAGAAGGCTCGCCTCTCCACAGATCTGACCTGTAACTTGGACTGATAGCATCAACTACTCTATGGAGACTGATAAGTGTAATGTCATACTGTGGAACATTCCAATAACATATCCATCAGTAGTTTCCAAATTCTAGACTGTGATGATGCTATACTCACAGATGGGGGGCAACAGCCAGTTTTTCTGTTGATTACACTGTACTTTTGTTGAAATATCTAAAAAGTAAATCCACAATTTTTAAACCTAATCATTTCTGTTAACTACTGGACTGTAGAACTCGCTATATTGAAATATTTTCTTTAACAATATTAATTTGCCCCCAACTGTATTAAATATTATTGGTCTATAGAGTGTTGTGATGTTATCTGAAACCAAGCTATAGAGACAAGCAGGTGACGGAAAAGCTACTTAGTGCATATTTAACAATGGATATGCTCATCTTCCAACAGGCTTGTTCCAGAGAGCCATAGCACAAAGTGGTTCAGCCATTTCCAGTTGGTCAGTCAACTACCAGCCCATGATGTACACTAAGACCCTGGCTAAGAAGGTGGGTTGTAACCTGGGGGACATGGCGGAGCTAGTGGACTGCCTGAGGAGGAAGAGTTTCCGGGAGCTGGTGGATCAGGACATCCAGCCGGCCCGATATCACATCGCCTTTGGGCCAGTGGTGGATGGAGATGTGGTGCCAGATGACCCTGAGATACTCATGCAGCAGGTCAGAGCTAACACTGGTGATCTAGTGGTACAGACATTACTCAAACAGCATTTTTACATGTAAAATGGTGATTATGAAATATGACAATGGTTGGGCAATATTTTTAAAAATCTTGATGTCGATAATGATTTTCTGACAATGCACATGTGCTAAAATGTGCCTATACGGATGAGTTCACACTTGTACAATCACCACATCAAAACTGGGACTAAACCCAGAATGAAATCTGGACTAGAGCAGGACTGAACCAGCACTAGAATTGGACCAAACCAAGTCAAGATTAGGACTAACACCAAACACCAAACTTAGACAAGAGTGAACGCATCCGAAATGTCTTGATTGAGGTGCAACAAAATGTGAGTGACTATAAATTTAACCACATAAGAAATGTAATTTTGAGGTAATTTTTAATCATTTTAATTATATACAATCTACGCAATATACGCAATATAATACAAAACATCAAATGCAATATTATCCATTTTTTAAGTATTTCCTAACCCTAGTTTTGACTATTTTCTGGATGGAGATGGATAGAAAATACTGGCAGGTTGAAACTGTAGAGCCTATCGTTCTCATGATTGTGTTATGCTGTGCTTTGTGGACACAGGGTGAGTTTTTGAACTATGACATCCTGCTGGGAGTGAACCAGGGAGAAGGTCTGAAGTTTGTGGACGACAGTGAAGGAGAAGACGGGATCTCAGCAGCTTCATTTGATTACACCATATCCAACTTTGTGGACAACCTCTACGGATACCCAGATGGTCAGACCATACTTCATTTTACACTCTATATGTTTTTCTAACCATTTTAATTATCATCACTATTATTATAGTAAGTCCTAAATTGGAAATCTTATCAGTTTATTTAAAATTTACTAACATTCTAGAAATGTTCCTAATCACAGTACATGGTAATACATGGTGACAGTTGCACAGAAAAACTGCACTACCACATATTATGCTTTATTTCAACAGTGAGTTCTCATTTAGCTTTCCTGTTTTTGGCAAGGTAAAGGTATCCTCAGGGAGACCATTAAGTTCATGTACACAGACTGGGCTGACAGGGACAACAGCGACATGCGGAGGAAGACCCTCCTGGCCCTGTTCACCGACCATCAGTGGGTGGCCCCCGCCGTCGCCACGGCGAAGCTGCATGCAGAGTTCCAGTCGCCTGTCTACTTCTACACCTTCCACCACCACTGTCAGACCGAGGCCCGGCCAGAGTGGGCTGATGCTGCCCACGGAGATGAGATCCCCTATGTGTTTGGGATCCCCATGGTGGGGGCCACTGACCTGTTCCCATGTAACTTCAGCAAGAACGATGTCATGCTAAGTGCAGTGGTCATGACATACTGGACCAACTTTGCAAAGACAGGGTATGTATGATTTTGTAATAATATGTATGATGTAAGACTTTTAGTTTGTCTTTAAACTTGCTTAATAATAGTAGAAAATTGTAGAAAAAAAGTTCAACATTTTACATCAAGAGTTGTGAAAAAGTTTTCCTGATTTTTTTTTTTGCAATATCTAGTTTACTCAAATAGGATATCCAAAATCCCTTCTGTAATATGTTTTGTGTCCAATATTTAAGATTTCTTTTCTTTTTCCATGCAGTGTCATGCTTTAAATTTTTTTTTTTTTTTCTTTCAGTGATCCCAACCTACCTGTTCCACAGGACACCACTTTTATTCACACAAAACCAAACCGCTTTGAGGAGGTGATCTGGACCAAGTTCAGTTCAAAAGACAAGCAGTACCTGCACATCGGTTTGAAGCCTCGAGTCCGGGACAACTATCGGGCCAATAAGGTGGCCTTCTGGCTGGAGCTGGTGCCACACCTCCATGGCCTTCAGCATGAGATCATCAGCTCTGTGAAAACTCCAGTGACTCCCGTGGGTCCTAATCGCATCAGGCCCAACCCTGGCCCACGCTCCACACGCCAGCCCATCATCTCTACGTACCCTCCTGACCCAGACCCCGACAGCTCTGAGCGGCCACGTTATCCCCCCTTCCCTGAGGAGACACGGGACTACTCCACAGAGCTGAGTGTGACAGTGGCTGTGGGCGCCTCTCTGCTCTTTCTAAACGTCCTGGCCTTTGCTGCGCTTTATTACAAACGTGATAAGAGGCATGAACTCATGCAGAGACGTCACCGCCGCCTGTCCCCTCAGAGGGGCACCACCATGGGCATGGGTGTGGGCATGGGAGTGGTAGGAGCCCCGCCTCACAACGACCTGGCCTTGAGTCAGGAGGAGGAGCTGATGTCACTGCAGATGAAGCAACAGAGAGTGGAACTGGAGCATGGGACCCCCCTCCCCTCTCGCGGAGTGCACGGTGACCTGGAAACGCTGCGGCCCCCTGTGTGCCCCCCTGACTACACACTGGCCCTGAGGAGAGCCCCCGAAGATGTGCCGCTGATGACGGCCAACACCATCACCATGATTCCCAGCACTATCAGCAGCATGCAGCCGCTCCACCCCTTCAACACCTACCCACCCGTCCCGGCCCCCTCTGGTACTCCTGTCCCCAGCCACAGCAACAATGCTCTGCCGCACCAACACTCTACCACACGAGTATAGGACCACGCACAACTCTGGGCTCACAGAGACATACCACAAAACTGCTCCACCATCAACCCTCTGTGTTTGTCTCTTCTCATTAAGCCCTCATTCAAGCTGCAGTTTGTACGTTTTACATTCAGGAACACCTCGACATGAGGACAACAATCAAAGGAGGTTGTGTTCAAATGCTCTTTGCCATTGGTTCTTGCAGCTTTGCCTCATTACAGCTTTCTGTATTTGGTGTTTTGAGATGCCAAAAGTGCAGCTTTACGCTCATAGCCCCCTGTCAGACGTAGACGGCCTATCACAGTCAATCAGGCAACTTATGTGTAGCTTAGTTGTTTTGATCATGTGTTGTTGTGTCAGTGTAAAACTATGTTTGACATAGAATACAAATAACCATTTTCATTCATGGTTTAGGGGAAAAAGACAATGAACACAGTGAGCTGCTTTGATCGAGGCGGCATATGCTTAACAAGCTGTGTGTCATAAAGAAGAGATTTCCTGAAACCTACAAACTGCAGCTTTAAAGGCCCAATCTGGAAGTGTAATTTGGCACCATGCATTGAGCACTTTGTCCTCAAAGCTGTCTCCGTTCTGGTTTAGAGATATGAGAAATGTACTGTTTGCAGTACAAGAATGTGACAGCTGAGCGTCGTCCCTTCATTATGAAATGTATTTTTTATATTTACAAATTAATGTATAGTATTATACTGTATAATACCAGAGTCTTGCTTCATAGATCTATGTAGTGATGATGCCGTTTCCAGATTGGGGCTGGCTCCTCTGGGCGTTCCTGGATAAACTGACTCACTCAGCGTGTGGGGTGCGACCTGAATCCAGGCTGCCCATTAGACTGGGCTGCATCTGGGCCACACAGGCGCTAATCACATCCATTACTTTATTTGTTTCTCACTCATTATCTCTGTCTCTATCCGCATCTCGGCCCATTTAACTGCTTCTGCATTTACGGCCTCACAC
This sequence comes from Periophthalmodon schlosseri, assembly GCA_000787095.1. Classification (NCBI taxonomy): domain Eukaryota; kingdom Metazoa; phylum Chordata; class Actinopteri; order Gobiiformes; family Gobiidae; genus Periophthalmodon; species Periophthalmodon schlosseri. Next base: position 22,964 of record KN475266.1, read on the forward strand.
CACTTTCTCTGTGCATCTGCCCTTGTAGCTCTTTTTATTAAACCATTGCATTATCCATCTCACATTCCCTCCTCTCTCTTGCAATCACTACTAGACTCTTTATTCCTTTTGGAGTCTTTTATACAAAAACACAAATGTAAATGATGTATTATTAATAAATTGTAAGGATATGAATGAAAAAAGATATTCTGATATCTCGTTTTTACCAGCATTCTTGGTGCCAAGTACTGTGACAAAGCTCCTCTCGTGCTGGCGTCCAGTGGACGTCTGAGAGGCCTACCCTGACTGTATTCTACAAAAGGAAATACCATCAGAAAAGTGCCAACCCCTTCATTTTTCTGTTTGATCCACACTTTTTAATTACATTCAATGTTGCACTGTGGATGGTCTTTTCTCAAAGGGAAATCAATATATCCTTGTTTAAAAAATGAATATGAAGTTTTATTGCTGTCTGGAATATTTGCATGTTTTTTTAAACAGTGTGGACATTTGCCATTTAGATTTCCCATATTCTGCCTTGTTTTTATTATTTGTCATTTTTTTTTAGTTTTTTAGTTTCTGTTTTAAAATACACAGCACTTTGTGGTACTTCAACTGATATAAAAGTATAGAGAGATGAATATTGTGTAAAAGTATACTAAAGAGAATAAATATTTCCTCTTTATTTTTTTCTAACACTGGGGCTGTGCCACACATTAGCAGAAAGACTGACAAAGCCTTTATCTCCCCCTCATGTTATAACTTGTCTCTTTTGCACAGCCACTCTCAATATCACACGAGGAAAGCACTTTTTAAGTTACAAAAAACAAAAGCAACTGCTCGACATGATTAGTCCTAATGCGTTTTGTGTGTGACTGACTATATCCATATGCTTCGGTGTTTGAAGACTGCCTGACACTTGTCTTTCATCTTCTGTTGTTATTACTCTCCTCTCAGTGGGATGGGCTAAATTTACCATGGCTTAAAGGTGAGAGCGCCTTGCAATGTGTGTTTCACAGCTCTCGCACAACTGAACAGGAGACTGACGGGTCGCACTTTGGACATTCATGATCAAACAGCCCAGTGATTTCAGGACAAACGTGGACAAACGCTGATAAATCTGTTGTCTACTTTGATCTGCCGGTGCACGCAGGAGCAGAGCCGAAAACAAGAGTTCAAAACTCCCTGACAGACACAACTCATCCTCATGTGTCACTATCGGAGCTGGATATGTGTGGATCATGTGATCACGACCCTGGGGCCAGACTGCCATCCCTCACTGGACTGGAGCAGAGAGGACAAAACCAACACACCACACAAACTGTACATTTTTTTAAGTGTAAGAGAACCAACTGGGAATTTGTAAATATTCTGTTTGTCCTTTGGTTTGAGTGATTGGCCAAACCTTTTTTTTGTGACAGCAGGTGCAAGTTTTGTTCATTTAGTTTTTCATCTTTTTTGTTCTTTTCCTTATTAAGAAAATATATTTCAACGGGCCACAGAAACATGCTTTCAAGAATAACATGATTTTAATGACAGCATATCTGTTGAGCTCAGAATACACTCAAAAAAGTAATGCTTTCAGTGCATTAATATAATCACCCTTTATTGGCAGATAGCAAAGCTAGTTAGGGACATTGTAATGTCACATTATGTTTTACATAACAGTCCTTTGATTGGTGGATAGGCCTAAATATTCAGATTCTATTCATCCTGCATTAATATTTACTCATTGTCAAGTTTGCATTTGTGCCAATTTTAAAGATGCATTCTTTTTCATTTTATTTCCATACAATGTAAGGGTCAGCCAACAGATCGGAAGCACACTCAAGTTTACATGTTTACACTACAGTTATGATGTTGGCTCGATATAAGTGAAAATTAAAAAAAATATATATATGAATAACAAAGGCTTAACCAAACTTCAGATATCCTCTTGTACCAGATGCTGATTGGGAAAGTGGAGGCTTGCACCTGTTTGTCTGTTTCATTTAGTCTGTTTTAGTATCTGCTTGAAGCTCAACATAATGTGAGAGAGCAAAATGGACTGAAGGGGTTGAAAGAACAAAAGTTAATATTTCTATTTCAAATAGAGGCTATTACACACTGTATGTTGTGTATCTGAACTGGAAATCATTAAAAATACATTCTTAAACAAAAGGCTTAATTTTAATATTTAACCAAATAACCATGTTGCCTAGAGCAATAATTCCCAATCTAGGGGTCAGGACCCAAATTTGGAAGGGTTTCCTTTTCCTTTTTTTTGTCCATATAAGACAGTGTTTTGTCAGGAAGAAGAATAGGTTAGGAACCAGTGGCCAAGAGTTTGAGGCTTATCGAGCAGAAAATATCCTGAGGACCCCTTATTGTCTTCCACCGTGGCATCATAACGTACATTCACTGCACAGGACGTTCACACCGTGAATAAAACAAAGTATAAATGAAGATTAAGTTCTAATGTTGTATTGGTGTGGTAGTTTCCATCAATCAGGATCCTTTATTATAAGAAACTGTAGTAACTAAGCAATGATCAAAGTTTTAAAGAAAACTTTGGGGACCTACAACATATGGCCCAGGGACCCCCAGTTTGAGAATGGTTGGGTTGTTAGACCTGTCTCCTGTCTTCACTGTTGCGCTTTTTCTAGCCACTAGGGGTCAGGGTAAATTACAGCGTGCCTTGCTAAAATGCGACTGTGGCCAAGGCTGGCCTGGAGCCTCTGTAACGTTTAAATCATTTTCACCTATTATTTGGCATTTTGGCCAAAGATTAACTTATGCAATCAATGTACTGTATGTGTACATATGTAACAACTGTGGAGCAAATGTCCGCAGCAGCAGCAAGGTTGGTATCAAAGATTATCCTAATCCTGATCACATTTGTATCAGGTCACCTATCCCACTGTCAGGCCGGCTGTCGTGTGTTAAACTCACTAGTTAATTCACTGTATCAGTCAGAAGAAACTTAGCAACTATAGTTGGAAACTTTGAGTTGGCTACATTTTATATATAGCTAAGGCCATGCTATATTTAATAGGCCTAACCGTTTTTTTGCACATTAGTCTATTAGGCCAGTGACTCGTTCAAGCTTGGTTCAAGGTGCAATCAAATTGCAGTAAAAGTCATATGACATAAAACTATGGGGAAGTGTAAACTAACATACAGCTACATGTATTTTACATTGTGTTACAATTTCCATGCCATGTTTTAAGTTACATTATTTATTTGGGTGAGCAGAACGTGCGATGGAGCTGTTCAGCTTTGTACTGCAGTTTCAAGGGTTTTATTGTACTCTGAGAATGCAGTATTTAAATACTCTAGGTTCAGGATAATAATTTTATCTTGGTAGACGTGCTTGCAGCATAATATCCACATACTACAAAAGTGATACACCCTTTGCATTTACTATATTTGAAAAGAAATACTTAAAATTCACCACTAGATGGAGGCACAGGGCATATGCTGCAGAGAGGGATAGACACATACCAGGCGCCTCTGCAATTCTCTTTATTATGGCAGAGGCACGTGCTGTTAACAAGAACCATGCTTAGATAAAATATATTTTACTATGGTATTAGCTGTAACTCCACAGCCTTGTGATAAAAGACATTTTGTTTTACATATTTTGACACAAATGTAAATTCTTTATGAGGTGAGCACACATTGTAGTTCAGGTCCTTGGGCATCATCCAAATTACCAAAATTATGATGAATCCTTAAATCATAGTAATCTGGAAAAGGTAAGAATGTTAAAGAGGCAGTATGTAACTTTTTCTGGTAGAGGTCATGCCACCTGCTTGTCTCCATGGTGATGCTATTGCGTTGCCTGAATGTTTCAGTCTTGTATTCAATTACAGGTCTTTTAAATGATAAATAATACACTGACAAAAGGATTCTTACTGTGAATGCCACAGTATCTGATCTTTAACTTACCGGCTTGTCTTTATGGATACAGAGTTACAGATAAGTTAAATTCATACTGAGGAACAATCCAGGCAAAGCAATAACCTCTCCATGGAGACAAGTAGGTGACGGACCCGCCACCAGAAAAATTACACAGTGTACCTTTAAGTTAAGAAATTGGTAAATTTTCCTTGGTTTTTCCCATATATTTTAAATAAAAATTTCACCCTTTTGATAGGGCTCATATTACTATATTGTTTTTAGTAACAAAAAACAACAAAGACAGCTGAAAACATCCCAAACTATTTTGCCTTTATTTCACAAGAGAAGCTAAAATAACCAGCAGGCCAAATGAAACTCAAAATTAACTTAGACATGAATGAATTTCTCAATTACAATGGTTGCTAACATGTACACATTCAGATATTTAGATGGTATGTTGCAGGTAAACAGGAAGTGGTGACGGAGAAATGCAGTTGTCATAGAAGATCTGAAGGTTCTGGTCGACCTCCATGTTATCTTTGAGGAACATCTCCAGCTCCATTACTGTCATCTCATGGACACTGTTACCCTCTTTGGCGTTTTTGGCCAGAGCCGCATGGGATGGGAAGCGAATCCGGACATCGTGAGGTGCGTTCCGGTCATATTCTGTGCAGCAGTAAGCAGACCATTTGTCTTCAGGGATAGCCACACGGTCCTGGTTGTTACGGCGAATCATGTTACCCCTGGTGGTCACCCCGGTTACGATGTAGGCAGTGCCACGGCAGAAGTTGTTTAGACGGACTCGGATGCGCTCTTCATACTCACGCCATGGGCCAATGTTGAACTCACGGATCTCAGGGACTACATTGGTCAAAGTGTAAGTAGCGGCACGGTCATGTGGAGTGGACTGGTGCTGGTCAGGATTCAGATGGCCTCTCTCATAAAGAACCACATCCGAATAGTCATCAAGGACCGCCTGGCTGTCTTCAAACTTCATATGCAGGTATCCAGTGGGGAAGGGCAGCATGTTACCATTTCCATCTGTTTCAGCCAACTACAAACAGTTACAAAAACACAAAGCAATATATGGTGATTAGTGGTGGATGAAGCACTCAATTCTGTTACTTAAGTAAAAGAAGATACAGAGAAGTATCACATGAAAAAATTCTCCTTAAGTAAAAATATTAAATTACCCATTTTAAAATGTAGTTGTAGAGTATTTAACACAGATTTTGATAAAGTGTTAAATGTAGTTTTATAGATTAAAAATGATACAGATTTTGGTTAGTAGCAGCAATATGAATCTGTTTTTTAATGTTTTCTCATGAATTTTGTGTATTTGTAAATACACAAAATAAAACCGAAACTTGAACTCGAAAACTTTAGTCAGGATATTACCACAAACATGGTAAAAACCAACCAAAAACCATCAAATCGTATGAAAAGTGCTTTTTACTTTTCAATCCAGTTAAAAAATGTAGTGGAGTAAAAAGTACAGTTACTTACTCTCAAATGTAGTGAAGTAAAAGTAAAAAGTACCCACTGTAAAATGTACTTAAGTAAAGTACAGATCCCTAAAAATTCTACTCAAGTACAGTACCTTACTACTTTCACTTCGTTACCTTCCACCACTGATCATGACTAGTAAAGAGTTATTTACTGTAGTCTTTTTACAATACATGTTTGAAAGTGTCCTTTTATTGGACAGACAATGCTGAACAAAAGTTGCATTGACATGTTGAAACATTTCCTTAACACTGAAATGATTCTGAATTATTTAATATTGATAAGTTATTACTGTTTTAGTATGACACA
>KN475267.1:0-12111 GCA_000787095.1 Periophthalmodon schlosseri
CTTACACAGCAGGTGTGTCTGAAAAACAGACAGAATTTTCAGACAGTATGAGATTCCGGTCTATGTCAAACCTACAAACACTTTAAGACAGAAACTGGTTCATCCAAAGGACAAAACCCTGAGCCATAAACAAAGCAATGTATTCTACCCCATTCGGTGCAGTGAAGAGTGCAGTGAGTGCTACATTGGAGAAACTAAACAGCCACTCCATAAGAGAATGTACCAACACCGTCACGAGAGCTCCTCTGGACCCCAGTCCAACGTACATCTCCATCTGAAAGCCACTAACCACTCCTTTGAAGATAGTGAGGTACAGATCTTAGCCAGAGAGAAGAAATGGTTTGAGAGGGAAGTTAAAGAAGCCATTTTTGTTAGGAAAGACAGTCCTTCCTTAAACAGGAATGGGGGCTTGAGACACAATCTCTCACAAATCTATGATTCCATCTTCAGACCCAAAACAAATAGGAACAAAGAGAACAATGGGGGGTCGTTAAAGGTTGAATAGGTCGTTAGGCCGAAACTGGAGACAATAACTGTTTACAGTTTCAGTGTAGTTAGCCCCTCCCTTCAGGTAGATATAAGGCAGTGTCCACCAGCAATCTGACCAGAACTGAAGAAGCGGCTTGGATGAGCAGCGAAACGTCTTCACTCCTACAACAATTTGTTCAGTTGACAGATTTAGACTTCGTCTTTTGCTATGGATCAGACCTGGACGACTGAGGGACTACACAGACGTCCTTATTAACAGACAGTAAAACACTTTATAATAAGACAGTACATAGCGAAAATTGGATACAGGGCCTTTAAGCACATAAGTAATTTAGTGCATTGACAGTGGGGGCTATAGAGAAGTTGTATCTGTCAACGTTTTGTGCTGTTATGGCTTCTGTTGATTAGAAAAGTTAAGGCAAAAATACGAATTAATTTTAATAATATACAGAAAAGGGTAGGTTGTACAACGAAATTCAGCTAATTGCATGGTTATTTTAGTCAATTCTTAGGAAAAAATTGGAAGGACTTTGTGAACCAATTTCACTTCTCTGCCAGCTCTGTGCCCAATTATACCAAAGCTCTTATGCAGCGACAAGGGGAGCCATTGTCGTGTTTACGGCTCAACACTGGGAACTGATTCAAAAGAACAGAATTTTCCAAGGGAATGCTGGTTGAGATTTTTATATTGTTTTTTGTTTCCATTGACACATTTTTAAAGTAGAACATGCTTTCAGACACTTCATGAGTATTTCACATTTTGAAACTTTAAATACAGAAAAAGTTAATTGTGTCTGAGGGCTTACGTTAACGCATACAAAATGGCAGCAGAGGGCGCAAGAACTCCAACTGCTGATGCACTGAAGAGAGAAGATGTTGGTTTACTGAAATAGTGAAGGAAATTGGAAAGGTATGGTACAGAAAAAAACTTAAGGTATACTTGTACTGGAAAAAACTGATTTATGAACACTGTGCTTTAGTTTGGCCATTCTATATAAGGCTTAATACAGCAATACAGTAGGTGCAGGAAAAATGGAAAGGTACCCACCTAGCACTGAAATGATCAAAATGAATTAAATGAAGGTGAATGGACACAGATGAGCAGTTTTAGATTACCACTGGACCATGTGGGTAATTTAGGCTACTCAAAACACACCTCCAGGTACATCATGATGAAAAAAAAAACCTTATTAACTTGGCTGGGATCCAGAATACACACTTCACACACTGCAATACTCCAGAGTCCAGATGGGCGTGATTGACAGATGGATTAGCTAATCAGGGACAAGCATGGTCTGTCTGTATCAAACAAATGCAGCTCCTTATGAGGAAAAAACAAAGGAAATAAATATAACATTAAAAACATTACGGATTTCTGTTGAATTAATAAGTGAAGCACTATACTCTGTTAATCTGAGGTGAGAGAAATGTCATTTTATTCAAAATTATTGGTGACCAATGAGCTCCTTCGTTTCACATGTGTTACCGGGGCGTTACCGTCAGAAGCCTTGCTCTGGATTGGCTCTTCTAATACATAACATATTTAGATCAAAATGTTACCTTTTATTGTTTTGAAAATGCCATATTCGCCGAAAATAACATATTAACATGTTTTATAAGTTTCACTTTTGTTTTTGACGCTCTGAGACTCCTCTCCCTCTGCTAAAAAAAAAAAAAAAAAAAAGCTCTGTTTTTTCAAAAAGCTTATTGAAAACAGACCATGGAAATGATTAAAGAAACTAATAATTGACAAGTCATAATAGACACCAATAATTAACAATTGGATAAGAAAAATAAAACCCTTTTTTACCTGACACATATAAAACTAAAAAGCTTGTATTGAACAAAGTATTAGCTGGCAGGTCACATATTTCTGGATTATTTCAATATCTCTGGTGCTCATTCACATTCTAACCTGCACAGACACCCTCCATCAGACACAGCAGCACTCATGGAGGAGGCGGCTGTGGACGTGCATATGAAACACAAGAGCTAAGTAACAAATAATCTAATGCTGACTCAGGCCTAGTAAATACAAGACAGGAATACAAGCAGAAAGAGGAGAGAGGATAGGGCTCACCGGGACTTTTACATTTAATTGGTGGGTGTTACAAGAGACACAGAAAGTAAGGTGTAATTACGTTGTCAGGGATGGAATTCATTTAATAATAATAATAATAATAAGTTTGCCCTCTGGTGCTAACTCTGTAGCCATAACTGCCGTGGAGCTGAATGACATAAACATGGCATACAATCTGTACAAACTTGAAGCTGCATTAGCTGATTTTCAAACTGCTAAAGGAGGATGTAGTTATGAGGCGAGACACTGTGGGTGAATAGGAAAAATTCTTAAATTTAGAGAATTAGAAAATTGACCATTATTTGGACAAATGAATCTCAAAAATAGATGCAGGCAGATTTTAATTTCTTGCTTCATTTTGTTGTCCTATTATACCTATACCTATCCTATTAGAGATATACACAGGGGATTTTGGCTTTGGGGTCTTATTTAGTATTATTATTTAGTAGAGTGAACTACATCTAACTGAAAAATTGCCCAAAAATTCAAATTTTGCCAATTTTATTTTCTTTTTTAAACTTCAATAAATTAGATGTGGAATTAAATATAAACAAATACTTCTATATGTTTCGTTCAAAGCTTGTTAAGTACATTATTGAAAAGTTTAGTGTATGTGAATCCTACTTTAAGGGGTCAGCCATGTGTCTCTTTGGGAGAAAAATGCATTTTGAGAAAATGCCCTTTACAGTTACAATGTCCAATACAACTCTATGGCTGTGAGTTAATTAAATGAAATATTAAACCTTCTTTCGGTGCAGAGTGGACAATTTTGTTGTTTCCACCTGAAGGCTTGTATGCTAAAAGACCAAACTGACTAAAAAATGGAAAAAATGAAGAAAAAAAAATAGAGTTTTGCCTGTTCACTCTAAGAAATGAAACACTGAGGTTTTTCAAATTTACACATTTGTTTTTATTTATTTAAACGTATTATTTTTCAAGTTAAATTAAGAAAGTCTAATTGCATGTAAGTAATAGGGTAATGTTCTGAAGCAATGCAACACTATAATATATATGTAATGAACAGTGTTGGTTTCTTGGTTTCTTTGCACATTTCTCCGGGTCTAGCAGTGATCTGTTGTCAGCTGCTTTTAGCCCTGTCACAATGACATATTTTGAAGTGCGATATATTGCTGAAGTAAATATAGACAATAAATGATAATATTGAAACTAATTTATGCCACTGACCCAAGAGCAAGAGCAGATTTAAACCACAAAAACTATTCTAAATATATAGCATGAAAAACCATGAACTGCAATAAATAAACAGCAGAATCAAACACTTTAGCACTTAGTTTGTATCTGTAATGAGTCATAGAAGTTATTAATTCAACCTTTTAGAGCTTAAATCTTATATAACCAAAAAATAAAAAATAAAATAAAATAAAATTTACCAGAAGTGCAAAGAAAATGTACACATGATAAATACTGACCCCCAAAAAATATTGTTCCAACTTTCATATACTGAACAATAAGTCAGTATAGTAATTATTGAGACCTAGCCTAGCTGCTTTTGTTAGACAATCGTCATTAATCCATCTAAATATTGGTAAGTACGCTGTTTTATTGAATATATGTTATTGAATCAAAGTTTTTGGACAAGATATCGGCTGTATGTATGTGTTTATGTATGACGTGTTTTAGGCTTGTCTTTCCTCATTATAAACTCAGATTAAATAATATAAAACACATTTAAATGATTGTTTTGACTGACAACTAAAATAAAAAAGCGATAATGCACTCGCTCTCCCCTCACCTCTGACCGCTAAAGCCAGTCCGAGATGCTAAAGCCAATGCGCTCAGGTCACGCTCTCGTGCGCAGAGCTGAAAACACTGCAGAGCTCATAAGTTTGGCTTTTTTCCCCATCTATTTGTGAACTTAGACACTGTATTTACCCTTAAAGAGCAGCATCAAGCCTGCAGATCCTCCACACTGTGTTTAGTTACTTAAGTGGGCTGCCGATGCCTGAGGTGAAAAAGAAAATAAAACTAGACAGTAAAAGTCAAAGATCAGCTATTGAAACTGAAAGTAAGAGGTCTCACTCTGCACGTGCTAAAGCAAACTGTAAAGATCCTCAAAAGCACAGACCTCTCACCCTGACAAGTTTTTGATGCAAATATTTATTTAATGGCTTTTTTTTATTAATTAAAGGTATAGGCTTCTAACTCATTCTGTTTTAACTTAAAGACAAGGTAAATTCTTAATGTCATTTGATCAAATAAACACCTTAAGTTTGAATAGCTAAAACTTGTCATTGTTGAGATATTTTTACTGCGCTTCTTGTCAAAAAAATGTATAGAAGATACACAAAAGTAAACAGCCTTTTCTGTGCGTTTGGAGTAACACTTGATATTATTAATGGCATGAACTTCGCACGTGTTTCAGCGAACGCGTCAGTTAGGCTTTACATAATGAATCAATGGCGTAAACTGTAAAGATGAATATATTTGTGATTATTTAACCTATCAACGTGAAATTCAAATCTGACAATCTTCTATTGTAGCACCCACGTGTCTTTGTGAGCAAGTATCTATTCCAAAGCCCAATAACTTATGTGTTTGAAATTTAAGGGTAAGTTGGTTGTGCTACGTTTATTTATTTGGACAGTTGGGTAATATTGAGTCTTTTGTGTTTTAAAGCAGACAGTGTAACAAGAAAATGCTATTGCTGTCAGCTTTATTATATTTCTCATTGTAGTGGTGCAAGCACTACTCAGAGTATATACAGGTTTGAGGTTCCAAATACTGAACATGACATGGTCCAAAACACACATGAGTTTTTTAACCACCTACCTGTCCTTGCACATACAAAACGCTGTAGTTCTATAGTTGTGTAGTTCTGAACTATACTTCATGTGTTGCTCCTTAGCTGTGCAGAGCATCTAATTTTAACATGGACTGATTAAATTAAATTATTTACAAATGAAAATCAAATTATATGTGATTGATGTATGCTAATGCACAGTGTTAACCTAAGCCACGTAGTAATATACCATTTTATTAAAATGCTTTTTTTGTACTGTTCTTTCTCTTTCAGCTTGTGAATGTGGACTGAAGCACGGCCATTTTGGTCCAAGACACACATACATATATATCCATGCTTTTATAATCCTTGTCCTTGCACCTTTAAAACACAGAATGCCCTTAGGAGTCATTTAAGTCGTGTACAAATTTGTTGCGTTGCCCACTAAGAATGCAGAGCCTGTTATTTTAACCTGCCCCTTGTGCCCTGAAAGCCGAATATCAAGCAGGAACAACTTCTTTGTTCATATTAGCACCTATCTCAAGAGTTTTCAAAAAGTAGAGTGTATACAAAAATTGTTCTTTCAAAACTAATACACTCTCTACTTTCTGAACTTATAAAACTAAAACGCATCCTCACTGCACATTTAGACACTTTAAAGATGATGCAGTGAACAGAAGTACATTTGTTGAAGAGCATGAGCTTTCAGATCAATCTGCAGACGAAGGGTCTTCTAACTTTGACTTGGGCTCTTTGAGTGAAGCAGGTCCAGTCAGTGAAGGTATAGAAGAGAGAGAGAAGAGTGGTTAAAAAAACTTGCCTCTGTCTTATTGTTGGCATAAAAGACTGGAGGTCTTTTCACTTGTACCAACATCAGTAACAGACAGTCTACTGGGAGAGGTACCTTTCCTATTTACTTCCACTGCCTTACCTCTGTCACGTAGTTCAACTGTGGATGTTTTGAACAAACATGGCATTCATACAAATGCATCACTTTTGAGTGAGTTGTGTTTAGCTGTATATTCTGAAAATCCTTTAGTTAAATCTATTGAAAAAGGAGTTGCACTCGCAACCACAGTTAAACGTAAACAATTCTATAAAGACAATTTTAATGTTGTGGAATCAGAAGACTACATTCACAAAAACAATAGCTTTTTTTCAGTTGTAGATCTAAGAATTTGTATTTATATTCTGACGATTTTCAGGTTTGTAACCCGTTGGGAATTCCCCGCAAAAAAACAAACTTTGTGCTGTTTGTTGGATTTTTGGAAACGTGCCTCCTGGTTGGAGCTCAGCTGTGTCCTTAGTCTACTTGGCATTGCTGTGTCAAAGTGAGTTTATTCGATCTTATGGTTATGAGAAAATATTTGAACCTTTGATACACGATTTAGTTTGTCTAGAGAAGCAAGGCGTGTTTGTTTCCCTTCTTGGGTCATTTATCAAGGGTACAATTCAGTGTGTTATTGCTGACCATTTTGGCGCTCAGCAAAACATTTCTGTGGTTTTTGTACAGCCCAACTACCTGACATTACCCACTGTGAAGTAAAAGCAGGGACATTTGAAAGACTAATGAAGGAAGTTCATCAAGTACATGTCCAGACTGCTCAAGAACAAGGTGTGACCCATTTTGGTGTGAAGAACTCTTGCATTTTGACAGATAGCCTTGCCCAATTTGAGGTGGTTATTGGGTACCTCCGAACATAGTACATGACTTGTTTAAGAGAATAGTCCCTTTAGAGTTAGCGCAGTGCATTGACAATCTTGCATCCAAAAAATTTTATTCTCTTGAACAGCTTAATAACCAAATTTGTTCTTTTCTGTACAAACACGAAGATAAAACTAACCTCCCAAGTATTATACACAAAAAAAGAAGCACTCGCTTGGTGGCAACGCTCACGAAAATTGGTGCTTCCTCCGCCTACTTCTCCATTATTGGACAAAACATCAAGCAGCGAGCCAGCTTGGAGGTTATGTTAGATTTAAGAAAGATGTTTTTTAGCCGTTTTGCTTCACAAAAATGGAAAACAGTCCAAGGAAAAGCAAAACTGGATACGTTGGTGACACATCGCAATTTAATAATCTGGTAACAAACTTTTATACACACACCTGCGCCTGTTTTTAATGTTTTATATGGACTTGTATACTTGTTTTTCTGCACCTGTATATGACTTGTATACTTGTTTTTCTGCTTGTATTGTATTTTAAACAAGGCACCCATGAAAAAGAGAGCCCAAGTGCTCTCATTGGGTTCCCCTGTATAAATAAATAGACCTTGGCATTGCTCCTATCCCCAGTGCAGAATCTATTGCATGTTTGGAGTGGAAGATCTCAGAGTATTGTATCAAGAGGTAGCATCATTTTTAGAACATTTTCCTGAAATGTTAAAATGTTTGTGCTGATTGTTGTGCATGGAACCTGTGGTGGTCTTCCAGATTTTTCTGAAAAAAAAAATCTCTTTATTATGAACAATGAGGTGTTTTTCATAAAAAAAACCAAAAACTGACATCTTGGTACTGAGCACACCATATAGCTTCTGAGCTGCACCCAGCAACTGATGTGGAAGTGGTGGAGTTGACGGACCTTGCTGACCAGTACGCCTTATGTGACTATAAAGTTGGACCTGTGAGGATGGTGACTTTAAAAGATACATCCACATCATTGGACATCATTTATTTTAACCCCTTCAACCACCACCAATCACTCACACACCTCATTTGTACATGGGAGAGGTGGGTGAAGTGTTTTGCCCAAGGGAAAAATGGCAATATGCACTGGTCTGAGTGCTAAAGCCACTCAGCAACTATCGCCCAATTGACTCACTTTTTCCACACCATGCACACACTGGGGATGAGAAGATTATTCAGTTCATTTATATGCATGGTTCTGCAGGTCACAGTATAATGTAGAACTAAAGATATATATAATATAATGTAGTACTAAAGTTATTCTTAATCTAACACTCAAAAAACGAAACCTAAATGTAAGTGCTTTTTATATGGCAGTTTGTCACTTGAACTTTATCATTCACTCAGAAAGTTGGATTTCATAAAATGGGGTAGAATTATTGGGGAATAATAATCTATTATGGACAAAACCTCCATGTCAAAGCCTGATCTTGACAGATCTCAGAAGCTAAGCAGGTCTGGGCCTGGTTTGGTTATGGTGTAATTAATAGCAAACAGTCCATTTAAAATTTTATTTTTTTATATTTTGTGACATCACTAGCGCACATACATTAAAAATGTAATATTTTTATACAGCATATTATTTTAATTAGCAATTGCCTCCATGGGTAATCTATTTGTCTCTGTTTTTCAGAATAGAGAAATGGCTGCCACACTGAGAGTGATACTGTGAGTGGACAATGCATCAAAGTTGACATTGCCCCCTGGGATACACAATTCTGAGCTCAAAGAAGAAATACAAAGAAGCTTCAGCTTGACAGAAGATTTTAGACAGTAATACAAAGACACTGACTTTGACAATGAGTTCACGAACCTAACAAATATCTTGGACATCCAAGACAGCAGCACCGTGACAGTCATTTACTTGCCAAGGGATGGCCCCTCTTCCCTCACTGCTGCGCCGGCTGTAGATGCCGGTTCTGTGTCCTTGCCCGACACGGACATCCTCTCCTCCCCAGATTCAAGCACTTCATGTTCATCTCTGCGTTCACAGAAATGGCCCTCCACCTTTCAGATACCAGAGTTTAGCTATGATGTACAGTTTCAGCTAGACAAGGCTCAGCAAGAATTCATCAACAATGAGACACTTCTGAATCCAAGCACGAAATGAAGGGGTGACATTTTAGATGCTCTAGCTAGTGAAATAGCAAAGTACAAAGTTTAGCCCACAAAGGATGACCTTGCAGAAGTGTCAGAGGCTGTAGTCAAGAAATATCTCTTTCTAAAAGAGACCAGATCAGTTACTAGCGATTTTGCCTGGAGACTCAGTCTTTGGTACCAATCTAAGAAACATAGAATGTCCGGAGGTAACTATTTACTCTGTAAAAAAGCAAAAGAGACGATGAGTCCCACACTAATCAGGTGAAGAAGTCCCGTAAAGCAGTGGTCAAGTTTTGCCCAAATTTCCCTGCTGGAGAAACCAAAGAGAGTCTTGAGGATGAGAGGAAAGCGCTACTCATGGAGATGAAGAAAAAGAACAACGACCAAACAATAAAAGGGAAAAATGGAGAAAACCTTCTCACTTAGAAGACGAGAGATCAGTGAAGAGCATCTCTTCATCGCAGAGTTCAAGAGTCAATGGCCGGTTTTGTTTACTTTGTCTGAGGTGAAATTTATATTCAAAATGTCTTGATGTATGTGATTTTTTTTTTATTTAATTTTTTTTTTTTTTTATAGATACATGCTGAGTTCACCCGCATTACTACTTTCAAAAGAAAAGTTGGAGAAATAGGACAGAATAGGACACATTAAAACTGTTCTGAGATGGGCCAGGTCATTTAGTCTTGGTAATTAGTGTGACCAGGCCATGCCAGGTCAGGCCTTGTCTGAACCAGTCTTGTCTGGACTGTTTTGGGTTGGTCAAAGGCCTGAACAAGTGTTGTCACAATACAAAAATTTAACATTGAGGATTGATATTTGATACTGGTCACAATAGTTATTAAAACACTTTTAGACACTGGAATAAGTTCAACACAAAATTATCTGGGCTATTACAAATGTCTTATACTAGTTATTGTATTGAAAGACATTTCTAAAACCGTTGACTTGGGAACTAGCCAAGGTCCCAATGATGTCTGTACCAAAATGAGCAAACTACAATTGTCTTTTTTGCGCTACCATTATCAAGAGTAATTCCTTGTAAAAATAGTTGCAGAAACTATTTTTAGAACATTATTCTGAAATAAAAAGTTACGGTCTCCCACCTCAAAACCCATAGTCCAAAATGAGACCAAACATTTCATTTTTTTATGCTTTATTAGGAACATAAACTAAAGGAACATAACTGGCTTCTAGACTCCATGTCTTGAGATAATATACTTTGTCCTGACAAAGAAATCTATTGGCCTGTCACTAAAATTTCTGTTAAATGCTGTGCTTTCCATTTGAGTTTTGGACAGATCTCACAGATGTGTGCTACTGGCACAAGATGCAGATTCTGGTTTGATTTACTGGGACGTTTTTATTTACATTTTCAATCCTATAATGTCTTATGCTATTGTCCATGTCACAGTAGCATAAGACATTAGTGATGGAACATACACAACATGTGCTCTGGTGACGTTTGTGGTAAGACTGGATGACGTGAGCTACAGTGTATCTAGTTCTCCTGGTTGTTAAATATGAAATATACAGCACACTTGTTACATGTGCCTCATTGAACTGTTGATTTGTTACACTATATTTGCTGTTGAAGCAAACCCTTTTGTATTTGCTTTTATTGTTTTCTTAATTCCAACCTATCATTGTTCATTTAATATTGGCTAGAAATTGATTGCAGTTTTAAGTGTAATAATCTAAATGAACATAATAATGTTCTTAAATCCAAACCAATATTGTTCATTGATAAAAGAGAGCCTTGAGTCTTGAGAAGCAACATTTTTGCTTTGTTTACTTTATTAACATTATTGATTTGAATTAAGCAATTGTTGCAGTTAACTGACAAAATCTTTAACATTAAAGCAGCAAGTTTGTGAAGCAGTTGACAAAACATTTTTAATTAAATCCAACATTTCATTTCTTATAATGGTGGCTCCCCTTAAATCTATGTATAGTTCCTAGCTCACACAAACCCTTAGATACATGGCAAGTATTCACATGCTTGTATTTTCAGACCCGTGCATGGTTTTAAAATAACTTTTGGCATACAGCAATGTGCAGTAGTGGTTGCGATCAATAAAATACTTTATTAATAGATGCTGTAGCACTGAGAAGTATATTTTGTCACAAATAACTATTCTTCCATATACTCTCTGTGGGATAGGAAAGAAAATTTACTAATTTACAAGAAGTTAGGTAGCCAACTTTTAAACAGCCTCTCTGAATAAACCAATCACTTGCCAGGACACAACAATAGGTTAGTCTTTAGAATTGAACCACCAACCTTTGAGTAAGTGGGTGAAGATTTTAGTCAACCTATCAGTTCCCACTGTTCTTCGATAAAGTATAACTTTCTTTTCAAGTAGCTACATGACCTTAGAATAACCATTTAGGCAAGAAACATTCACAGAAGCTAAATATGAGTGCGTCTCTCAAAATTAGTCTTAGGAAGTGGACAGATTTCTGAGACATGAATTTTAAAATATCAACTAATGTGATTTGCCGTCACCTCGGGCTGATGTCTGAAATGAATTGCACATTACGCAGGTTGGGAAGGAGCGCTCCACTGCCCCAGGCCTCCACTGCCCTTCAAACTGCAAAGTCACATATGCTCTCTGCTGCTCCGAGAGCTCCGTCTGAGATCCACCAGGTGCCAAGTGTTGCCAGAGCCTGCACAATGGGGGCATGACCTGGGCAGATAGGCCAATATGTTTTAGTATCACGACAGGGTGATAAAGACCCATGCTAAATACTGCTATGGATTTGGGTCGTTGTCACATAGTGTAGTGTACAAAAAACACTGGATGGAGAAGAGCAAGGTTGTATGTAGGGGTGTGATGTTATTTGGTTAATAAATAATTGTCATTATTCAAGTTAAAATTTTAATTTGTGCAAATTTATAAGCAAACTTGAGTAATTTCAGTTATCTGCTATTATCTAAGCAGGGACTCCCAGACTTCCCTCACCCCAGACACGTCCTCCAGCTCCTCTGGTGGGACCCCAAGGCGTTCCCAGGCCAG
>JACM01068549.1:0-48440 GCA_000787095.1 Periophthalmodon schlosseri
TCCTTAAGATAGTCAATCATTAAAATGACACAAATCTTCTGATATCTTCTAATAGAAATGATATTTGGACTGTAAATGGAAAAGAGATTACTATATGTCAAATGTGTTTGCCATTTTCAATATACTGTGCAGCCTTGATACAACACAACAATATTAAAAGACATGAGCTATAAGACAGTGGACAAGAGCAGCGGGCTGGAGGCGGCCTGTCTGTCTGCTGTCTGTCTGCTGTCTGTGTGTGTGTCCATGTTCATGTAGAGAGTGAAAAGTGCAGGGCAGAGGGGTCGTACTGAGCTGCTGGGAGCGGGGGTCTGGTAGGACACGGGGTGCTGCTGCCTGAGTTATCGCCCTGGTGCGGAGGCAGAATTAGCCCACAGCCCTTCCACAGCATCGGGAGTCCTCGCCAAGCTCTTATCAGACACCCGCGTGATTGACAGGCCGAATTTTCCACCTGCCAGCTGATTTGATCACACCGCTATGGGTCCAATTTAATTTGGGGGGAGAGGGCAGGCTTTTGTCAGTGCAGGTGAGATAAGGCTGCTGCTTTTACAAACCCTTTAAACAAACTGAGCAGGGGAAGGGCCTGTCAGCTGCCAGTGATCCTCCACTCCGATCTCCTCACACGCGCGCATGCACCGACTCGGCCTTTAATGAACCTTCATACCTCACGTTCTACATGCCAACGATGTCGGCCGGTGTCAGGGTACAGTAGCAGAAGAAATAGCTGGCGCTGGAATGAAAAGGTACCTGGATCCATGTACATTCAAATACATTACATATGTATAATAAAATAGGGTTTCGTGTTGGCTGCTCTTCCTGACGCTCAATGCCCTGAACAATACTAAAGTTAGAGATAAGAGAGCCCTGCAGCACACCATATCAGTGCACAATGAGTTTTTATGCATTTTTAATGTTTTACAATGATGATGATGGCTCGAGAACATGTGGCAATGTTGATGTCCTCTGTATAGATAAGAGGCATTCAGAGAGCACTGCTAGAAATACTATTTTTGGATTGTTAAAATGCAGTGCTACAGTATGATAGAATATATTATTACGTTTCAGAATTCTCCAAAAATGTGAACATGAAACAAAGCTCTAAAACAGTCCACATGAAACAAATAAATACATATTTATACCCTGCAGAAAGATTTTGGCCCCATTTAAAGTGTATGAGTAATTTTGTTCTCAAACGACCTTTTGAAAAGCATTTGGGTTGAATCCAGTTAATGCCACTTAAAAAGGTAAGCTTTGATCCCTTACAAGTCATCATTTCATGACAAATGCCGAGGATTAAGTGAAATATTGATGTGGAGTTATTTTTGTATAACTTCAAAAGGAGTCAACAATGATGTACTTCAACCAAATACTAGGATTCATGTGTTGCCTGTAATAGAACATAGGCCTATAACATTCTCACAGGGGTTGTGTAATACGTAAGGCAATTATGAATCACATTTAATGTTTATGTTGTCCATTCAAAAGGTCATTAACATAATAAGGGGTCACTCAGATGAAAAGGTTAGGGACATTTTACTATATCATAATCACTTTTTTTTGTCCACAGTCACTGTTTGGGTCATGGGTTTCAACTAAATTACCATTGTCTGCCCTTATCAAGAAAAATATGAAACAATGTTAATTAAAACAATTGATATATTACTGCTTATAATGAAATATTGCATTGTTAACCCGAATTAATTTCACATATTACTATTTTAATGCCTCCTTCCTTGCATAAACTACTCAATTTGTTAATTTTGTACAAAAGAGCCACGGGATTTCTGCCATAACAATTAGTCTGGAAAAAATTACAAAAGAATGAGTG
Organism: Periophthalmodon schlosseri; assembly: GCA_000787095.1. Taxonomy (NCBI): domain Eukaryota; kingdom Metazoa; phylum Chordata; class Actinopteri; order Gobiiformes; family Gobiidae; genus Periophthalmodon; species Periophthalmodon schlosseri. The sequence continues at coordinate 1,829 of JACM01068549.1, forward strand.
GATAATTTGCTATATTTCCAGCCAGGATCTTAATTACTAGCCGTGCGAAATACGCCAGTGAGACTGATGAGGTCAAGCTCCCTTTGTCCTGCTCCTTTGTTGAGTGACAGTTAGTGATAGTGAGAGGCATATGTTTAGAAAAGGGCCCAGCGATCCAGACAGGCCAAAAGAAAGACAGTGTCACGAGATGGACAGCTAAGAAAAGCCTCATAGAAGTGCCATGCTGAAGAGAGAGTGAAGGAAAGCCAATGCTGGGAGTCTGCCTGCGTCTCCCGGGGGCCGCTGTCCAACTAAATCAACAGCACAGGCCCACACTATAGTCTATTATTAGCTCTTTAAGCCCGTGGATTCCTCCTGCACCGGCTCTATTGGACTGAACCGGTTTGCAGTGTGGGAGGTGGAACATGGGGGGGTAGGAGAGTCGTGTCCAACTGGTGGCTCTCTGGTGGGGAGTGGGGTGCTGAGAAAAGCTCTTTTGTAAAGTCAAATCCAATGTGTAAATGCTATACTGGTGGTGGGTGTAAAATGAAAAGTGAAAATGAAAATTGGATTAGGGAGTTGATGTTAAAGTTAGAGATAAGAGACTCATTGCACAGCATATCACGTTTTTATGCATTTTAATGTGCAAAAATGATTACTTGGTGCCAATGCTGATATTCACAGTCATATGGATAAGATGCCGTATGTAACTTCATATGAATGATCGCATTAACATGTTTAATATGCCCATTCCATTGCATTTTGATGGGACTGGTTCATCAGGTACATTTTGCAATTACTTGTCATAGTCATAAAACAAATGACTAAATTTCACTGGATCCAGCCAATCTTCATTTGTTTAAAAATACAATCAATCACTAATAATAACTCATATAAAGACAAGCAGTAATCAGAAAATAAGGTTCAAAATTAAAAATGTACCCTGCCAACCAAATGGGCCACATTAAAATTTGTAGTCTTAAGAAACCCATCTTACTAAATGCAATCACACTTTTTTCATTGAATCGATAGTGCATGTGATGACAATTTTTCAAGTCCCAAAGCAAAATTTATGGCACTTGTAACTTTAGAAATTTGGAGCATCCTCCAGTTGTGATTGCCTGTGTCTCGTCAAATTTTCACAAATAATGAATCCAGGAATAAATGAGCGTGTATCTATGTGCCCGGATCTCCCTTCTCGGCTCTCTGCTCAGTGGCATGTAACACCACCTTTAAAATGTTAATTGTGCCTTGATTAGAATAGACAGTGGGGATAAACGCAAACTAATTGGAAGAAGGGAGTGAGAGGCTAGAGTGGATTGCCAAAACACAGCCTAATTATTAATGACATTTTCAACGTCAATTTTTTGAAACTCACCAAAACACTTGCTCTGATTGGTCGCCCGGTCCACGAAGACTTTGGCAGAAATGACGTTGCCAAAAGGCAGGAACATTTGCATGAGCTCCGCGTCTCCGAACTCTTGCGGCAGGTGATAAATAAACAGGTTGCAACCTTCTGGCCCTGGTGATGAGAGAGAGACAACAGGATGGATCGTGTGCATTCATAAACACAGAGATGGCCAGCAGCCGCACACACTGACCTCCACAACGTGAGGATAAAATATATGCAATCGTGATCCAAGGAGGGAGACATTTTACACACCACAGACTGCAGATATTTGGGGGGCACAATTGTAGTTGCTTATTCAGGAGATGGCAAATTAAAAAATGTAATTTGATTACTCAACTTTAAAATGAAATTAACTTGAGTCTATAACCGTGTCCACACTCACAAAAGAAATCTAATATGACTCATGTTAAGTCATAGTAATTTGAATAACTACAACAGATGTATGAATGTCGAAATCAAATATGACATATCATTTGAATTTAAATAATTTGTGCTTGGTACATATGCCCCAAACACTCAACATAATTAAATAGGTATTTATGTAATGCATAATGTGCCTTCCCTTTGTTGCTTGGTCAGATGGTTTTAAGATCTTAATTTGAAACCAAATCCCTTATTTCACATAAAATCTTAATTAGTACGTTTTAATGCACTGTATACTGTACATGCAGCGCACAGAATGATATGCTAGGGAATACAACATAAAAATAAGATAAGGGTTACATTTCACTGACGTTAAAAAAGACTCTAGCAGCAAGAAATGATAGTGTGCATTTTTTACTGGCACATTACACATTTACATCACATTAGTTCACAACTCCTATCTATGGACCATACATCAGCCTGGAAAAACTGAAATAAAAGGTATGCCAAACCAATAGGACTCATACAATGTTATCCGTATACACTAATTGAGTTACAACAAGTCACAAACAATTTTCTTCTGCCATTCTGACGCCTAAATGTAGAAAAAGACATCAGGATGGACATCTGGCTTAAAATCTATGCCAAATCAATATAAATCACTATACACCTAGGGAAAAGGAAAAAGCCAAAATGAATCAAGGTTTCAGATGAAATAAAACACTGTGGCAGACCAGAGCGAGAAACCACAGCACGCATTAAGACATAAGCCAAATTTTTGCCCCAATTCCAGTGTGGTGACAGTTGGGACTTTCTTTCCAATCTCTCCCTCTCCACGCTTCCACACTCGCTCGCCCAGCTGCCACATATTGTACGGGCCAATCTGGATAAGGGCTGGACTGGACTGGAGAAAGCCAAGCATGGACACCCCCCACCTCCCTCGCCTCCCCTACCCCACACACACATCATCCGCGGGGGCCTTGGGATGTGATGGACTCAGGGACAGTAAGCTCGCAGCTGGCTGACTGGCTACTATTCTGTCGTGTCTGAGTGCTCAGCATGATAGCATGACCAGATGAGACTGAGGAGGTCTGCTGCTGCTGCTACTGCTGCTGGTGAGGAGAAGGCTGATAAGAAGACTGCAGTGCTGGCCAGGCGCACTGAGATACAGGACACACACAAACACACACTAAAGATTAGGTTTTTATTTATACAGTCTGAGTACAAGTGCTGCTTGTTTTTTATGCTGCAAAAAGTGGGAATTCAGATATTATGTAGGGCTACAGAGGTGACCGAAGGAGGGAAATTGATTGATTCTGACATTATTAGCATAAAACAAAATAGTTTTGCCCACACTTTCACACTCCAAGTACGCCCCTAACCTTCTTATGGATTTATGATTTACAATGAACATTTTTCATTCAAATAAATAAATTTCACCTTTCAACTACCCCCTGCTAAGAGCTCCCGGATATGCAATAGAGAACACCGCAATAGAGAACCAATGGGATTCATTGAAACTGACAAATGCTACTGCTCAACTGGGATTGGAATGGGAATTTGCACATACTGATTCCTATACCAATAATATGAATTTGTGATCTATATTTGTCACGCTGGCACCAGTCAAATAATGCTTAAAAAGTAATTCCACTCATAGGCAGTTTTGAAAGTACACTAAAGTGCTGTCCCTATAATGCTGAATATAAGTCTTTCCAGGCTGTCTTAGGCAGTCATACAGAAAGATAATTGAGACTGACAAATTCTGCCAAATGGAGTGATTTACAGTCACAGTATATCCTATGCTTTATTACATCTAATGCTATATGGCACAAGAGTGAACACTATGTTAGGAATGGCAATAAATGATTATGTATGCAGCTAATTAATGTGATGAATATTTATAACCACTTAAACACATTGTAATGGACTGATTAAGCAGTCCGATGCTGCGAGTTGGAATTAGTGCAGTTTTTGAATAATGACAGACTAACTTTCCATCTCACTGCTAATGTTGGTCTCTTTAAACGGGGAGCCTTTTTCTCACATTTTCCCCAGCCAGCTCTTTCCTGCTAATTCAAAGCAGCGTAGCTACATTAGAATGGAACATGGCAATTATCACCTTTTATCTTGGGTGGGCGCGCTCGCTAGCTCTTACCTTCCCTCTGTTGCTGGGGAATGATGGTTGGTTGCTGGGGGAACGCTTGGCTGATTGGCGCATAGGCGGCAGGGTAGGCTGCTGTTGCAAAGGGAGAAGCCAGAGAGGAAATTTATTTTGCATCTGCATTTTTATATTTGAGTCAACACAAGTGATACTATTAATTCATTGTGCGTTTGAATCTGATGATGCATAAATAAACTGCATTATTACAGTGAGTAGCAAAGGGTAAAATAAAACATAAAACACTACTGTACACAAAGAAAAGTGAACACAACTATAGGAAACTTTGTGTCAGGTATGAATCATGGCAGAATTATGACAAGTGAGATTATAAACATGCATGAATTTCGTTTAAATATGTTTATTTAATTTAAGGTGTCTGTTTGTATTGTGTTTGGTCTTAAATTCAAATCTATCATGGAAAATATTCTGATGATGTGATTGTTGTACTTGGAAGGTCATTAGCTAAAAATATAGTGATTTGTTGTAGTTACCAAAAGAAAAAAGAGCTTCAAATTCAATTAATCTGTTTTGTAAAGGTTTGATTCAATTGAATCAGGATGACACTGTCTACAGACTAGACAAATTATGTTCTGTTTATATTTATTATACGTGTGTTTTACCACTACTACTGCTACTATTTTAAACTTCTGGCAGAGTATATCTATGGTAGATGCAAAGCCCATCACAAAACTCTGGCATAACAGAATTGCTGATGTTGCAAAAAATACAGTTAGCATGTCAGAAGTATATGGTGTCAAATGCATTCAAATTAAGATCCTAATGTGTGTCAAGTTGTCTAATCAAGGAAGAATTGTGGCTAGTCTTGCAGCTATCTCTGCCTGTCATAGTGACGTGACAAACACAAGTGTAGTGTGAAGGGGACAGATGGAGGAGAGAAAGAAGAGGGGGATGAGCAGGTAGAGGAGAGACAGCTCACCTGCGTAGTGTTGGACGCCAGCATAAGCCTGTTGGAGAGGGTCAGTCACCGTTGGACTCTGTGCTGCAGGAACAGGAAGAGAGCCAGAAACACAGGTGACTGAGAGGAAGACTCCAGCCAAATTTCATACACTTCCATTCAAGTTACATTGTACATTTGGAAAACATGTTGAATAAAACAAACATGGAGCTTCACAGTACATTTGCATATGTTGTTTTTGTACATTGCGTCATGGTGTGATCTGGCAGGGGGCAAAACAACACCACCTAGCAAACACTGTTTGTATTTCTACACAATATTAAAGCCTGCAGCAGAAGGGGGATTTTAAGCGCTACACTTTCCTTTCTGTATCTTAAGAGTCATTGTATTATTATGTGGTAAACTGTATAGTGTACAGTATTTGTTGAACAATATATGATATACAGATGAAATGTGTTCATTTGCAAGTGCCACTTAAAAAAATGTCAAAGGCTTACAATTTACCCTGTTAAGCAATGTTTTCAAAAGTCAAATCTAAAACTATTATTTCAGCCCTTCTTGAGCAAATCGTCTCAACTATACAGTTATTAATAATATGTGTAAAAGATGGTAAAAAGAAGAAAAGACACATTTTCCGAAAGGAGGTATCTGTTCTTTTGCAAATAAACCCTTCGTTAAGCTGAATGTGAACAGAGAACAAATCAATATGCAATTAGTACTACTTGCTGTGATTAAAAGCACACTTTGTAACTTTTCTGGTGGAGGGTCCATTGCTCACTTGTCTCCATAAGATGTTATTGCTTTGCCCAGGATGTTCATAATTTGGCATTAAACGTATCAAAACAAGCATGCAATTCCAAGTTATAAGCCAGATCTGTGGAAAGGTGGCCCCGCTCGAGTAAGAATGCATATTGTTTAGTATTTTTTGGCAATTTAGAACAACTGTAATTTGATACATGCAAGATAGACAAGTTTAATGAGATTCTGTGGAAAATTCCAGGCAAAGTAATAACATCTCCATGGAGAAAAGCAGATGATGAACCCTCACCTGAAAAGTTACATAGTGCACCTTTAACATATCCTCTAGTTTATACTTTATAAGTTTTAGATACCATTAGAAGTTAGGCTATACCGAGCATACTGTTGTTAACTAGTCTGCATTATTTAATGTAAGAGGGCAGGATGTCTAAACGTAATGAATGCAGCATTGATGGAGGCAACAAACAGTTAAGTTACACTGAGAGACCAAATTGGAAATTGGCTAAGCTGGCGGGAGAGCGTTGGAGGGTAGGATCACAGTGGGAGTGGGAGAAATTTGGGTTGTCATTTCTCTCAGTTCTTCAAAATGCCTGTTCGCCCCAGATGTTTGCATCAAATATTAACAACATGCCAAACAAACCACTTTGTAGTTCATTACAATTGCAGCTGCCTCTGAATAATGCAGTGACAGAGGGGGAGTGTGTGTCTGTCAGTTCTTCAGGAATGAGCCCCAGACAACATTAAGAAGCTGAGGACGGGACGAGACACATCAAATTAACCGTAATGGACTGATGGATACAAGTGATGAATTCATCCTGATACTGAGGGTGGCAGCTCCAAAATCTGCCGAAGACACTCTTGACTGACCCTGGAAGCTTAAAACGCCTCAGTTCAGATATGAAAAAGATGTCAGATGGAGAGCTGCAGCAACTTTTAATCAAAACCATATGAGTTGAGTTTATTCAAGTAGCATTCATTATATAGTATGTGTTTTGGAATCAAGTCAAGCAGGTGCTGTCATTTACATTTTGCTGATGCACTGTAAATACTACCCTGTCAGCTGAAGAAATTGTAAGCAGTAAGTAGTATGCACCAAGAACCAGAGATGGAAAGTCACTAATTACAAATACTACATCGCGGTACTATAACTGACTAGATTTTTTTGGGTATTTCTAGTTTTTGGAGTAGATTTTTTAAACATATACTTATACTTGTAATTGAGTAAAATTCTAGCCATGTAATTGTAAAATTCTAGCCATGTAATTGATAGCTACACTATCAATCAGCTTTAAACAGTTTAATTAACCAAGTTTAAAAAAAAAAAAGATCTAAAATGCTACTAAAATTACATTTAAAAATTTATTAAGAGTAGTGTTTTCATGCATACTTTATACTTTTACTTAAAGCTACCATCAGCAAGTTTATTTTTTCTATAGTATTGTATAATTTGTATAGTCACCATTGTTTTCTGATTGCATCATTGTTTTCAGAATGCTCAGCATGAATACAGAACCTTCAGATAATATGCCTCATATTTCCTGGGTTACCTGGGTAAGGGTGGATCCCATTAGTGTAGATGGGCTCAGACGTGGGCTGCCCGTTGCTTTGTGGCGGGAGGGCACTGAATCCATTCACTCCAATGGGCGTGGCTATGCTGGGGACGGCAGTGGCACTGATGCCTGGAGGTGTGCTGGTGCCTGTAAACACAGTAATACCAAGTAAATATACAGCTTTACAATTATCTTCTGAAGACCGCAGCATAATATTTGTTTGATTAGAAATTAATTAGTGTTTACATCAGTATTATTACCAAACTGACCAGTGAGACCTTATAGTTATGTGTTGATTTTACTCGAGCCTTTAATCCCAGTCTGTCACCTTGACAGTTTGGGCCTGTTTTATTATTTCTCTAATCCAGGTGAAGGGCATTTAAGTCAGGTAGGATTATGTTTGAAAGGAATATGTAGGCCTTGTGGATTACAGATGCCATATACAGCATACAGACACTTTATTTAATACATCTGCAGTGACCCCAGCTTCAGGCGGGCGACCTACTTAGTGTCGAGCCATCAAAGCTCCTCACGACAAGAGCCAAAAAAGATAGTTCAGATTGAGGGCCAGGATTATCGCACACAAATCTTTGCTCTTATATTGTATAAGCAAAGGACTCGGCATCCAAAGTCAGTGAATTGGCCGTGTTCCCAGAAAATACATACTGTCATTCTGCTGCCGAGGGAAGGAGCGACAGATGAAGCAGAGGGAGAGATAATAGCAGACCGAGAATGACTGTAATGTGGCTGCCAATGTGTGACAGGGAATGTTTTACATGTTACTGTCAATGCACGGCTCAGCTCCGGTTCTGCTCGTACCAGCTCCTACTTCAAAACACAACTTGAAAATGCTGCAAGGGCACAGGATGTATTATTACTGATTCTCTGGTTAAATATAAAAGTTAGATATTCCAGGGCCATGACAAAAGTTTTCTAAGGCTGTGCATTGGGCATGTACACAAATGATCTCATGATACATTGATACTATAGTGAGTAATTACACAATAATTGCAGTAAATATATATACAAAAACATTAAAAAATGTAGATACTGTCAATGCAAAAAGGGATTTGTGAGTGAAATATATTGAGCTGATTCGAGTTCTATCACAACAGTTCTATCACAACAATTCTCTATCTATGGGGGATTTGCTGTTTTTGAAGAAACAAATGTCAACATTTATCTTAAATTGTTCTAGAATTTAGACATATCAAACTTGAGGCTTAAAATCTTTTCAACTGACAAAATAATTCCACCTTTCTTTGTTCCAGTTTTTGTTTTAGTGTGGATAGGCCAAGTAATATACAGAATTATTAACCATTAACCAAAACAAAACATCTGCAATTTGACAGTTAAACAGCAAATTCCACCATAAAATTTTGACATGTCCTCCAGCTCAAAGAATAGGCATTCAAGAATGGTGTGAACACAACCTATTCTGGTTTGATTTATCTTTTAATACTGATGTTTTAACATAAACCCTTGTCTACCTTATGATTTCACAACATTAACACATCTCTATAAATCCCCTATTGTTTGCATATGGCTCAGTGAGTTATTGTGCTGGGAAACCTGTTTGCATACCTGAGGAGGGAGTCATGGGAGTCGCCACCAGCCCGTTGACATTGAAAGCTGCCATTTGCTGCATTTGCGCTGCTGCGATGGCTGCCATGGGGTTCAGGTACGAGCCTTGTGTGGCAGCCATCAGGGCGGCTTGCTGTTGCATCATCTGCTGTAGGATTAGAGAGCGACGGGGAGAGTGGGGATGGTTGGAGGGGGGAAGGGAGGGTAAGGGAGGGGAGGGAGAGGTAGAGAAAGAAGAGGAAGGTGAAATAGCCTCAAGACTGGAGCATGTTTACTCTTGCATGTCTGTTTGCCTGGCCAATGCCTTGTTCTCAAACAGGGTACTCGGTGTTGCCCTACAGCTCTGCTCCTCCATCCCACTGATAAAATGGTCTGGAGCTCATTATGCTACCGCTAGATAAAGCTAATGTGAGTTGAGTTTGGGAAAAGATTGTACAAACCCAGGTAGTACATGTATATATGGGTTTGGAAGCAGAGTTTGTGCAGTGATTGTGCATGAGTGGGCGATTCTCACCTGTCAGAGTGAGTTGTTAGCTACTGTGTGAGTGCAAAATCTCACCGACTCCTAATTCAGGCTGTGACTTTCATGTGTGAATATAAAATGGGGGATGGGTGTGCGAGTGTGTAGGGGAAAAAGTGAAAAATATGAGGCAAGCAGGCTTTCACAGGGGTCTGTCTCTCTGCTTGTAACCTACAGGAAGAATAATGGTTATACAGGCAGGTACATATTGAAAATCCATTAATGTGGAATGCAAACACAGTTATTAGCAACAGTTCAAAGTTTCACACTGTGCATATATGATAATGATTTGTATTAAGCAGAAGAGGCAGAGGATAAACAGTGATACAATAATGCTATGTAAATTGAGATTACAGAAAGCATTTAATGGTGTAAATTACACAGGGGGCGCCGCGTACCTATTGGGAGAGAGTGAGTTCAAAGCTTAATCACAACAGTTTGTGGTTTCTTTTTTAAAGCTCACCGTCTCCTCCCCCGCCGGGCTCAGACTTACAGCATGAGAGTAGGCGCCATAGGCCCCAAACTGGATGGTCATGGGACTGAAGATGCCGAGCTGCCCAGCCATCTGGTGCATCCTGCGCAGGGTCCGCTCCTTATCAGTGTCTGCAAACTTAACTACCAGACTGGAAGAAGCGCCCTGCAACAACACACAACGGGGCTAGTCAGACAAACAAACTGTATAAGAATATGCCGTACTTTAGTTCTATATAAAAACACTCAGATGTTCATTGGACCCCTTTGCTGTAAGATGCATGTGTCTCTAGGGAAATTAACATAAAGAAAATATTCTTGACAGCATGTCACTTCATTTCAAATTTCGTAAATAACAACCCCAATGAAGTGCTGTGTATAATGTATATATGGAGTTTTCACATAAAACTGATCATTAGATTACTTTGAATGTAGTCAGTGTGCATGCTCACCGTAATTGACTTCTGACTGATATTTGCTTTTGTGAACTTTCCAACTCAGTGTATACACTGAGTGAACTGTACTCCTCCACAGGTCCCAGGAGCCCCTGTCCCCTCCCGGTGAAGCTCCACTGACTCCTGTCCTGGGTAATTAGGTCTGACAAAAGCCTTCGGCATGTGCAGGGCAAACTATTGACTAATGGCTTTGCCTTATGGCAGATATACTTCTGTATTGATGTCTCTGCTCCTCAGTTTGCATCCAATTAAATCATTTGAGAGACAAAGAGCAGACCTAGTTCCTCATGTGACAGCCGGACAGACAAACAGACATAGAGGATGAGGATGCTGCCAGGCAGAGAAAGCAGCCATAGATACTGTCAAGAGGACCAGGCTTCTATTTAATTACAGGCAGTGCATGCTGGGAAAGAGCACAGAGCAGCACCAGGACAGAAGGACGCATGCAGCCAAGGGGCAGTCCGGACACGATTAGTAAGATCATAAAAGCAAAGACACAGGGAGAAAAGTACTCCATAATCACAACATGAAACAGTGCTTCATAAAATGTCTCATCCAGACGGGGTCAGGACAAATTCACACTTTGATTTAGAGCTCATTTGTGTTTTTCTTCTTTAGAACAATAATACCATCTAAGAATGAAGTCCAGTTGTAATCAGAGGCTGTCTGTTACAATGCCGACACTGTTTTGGGCTAACTTCAAGCAATGACTTGCTTCTTAGAAATTCTCCATATTCCAATAGCATCAGTAAATGTGGTGGATGTGTGAGCTGTTTGGACGGTGCACCTCTGCGGGGACACTATCTGAGTCAGACAGCCCTGCTCCAGGAGGAGGCTACTCCTCCCTCGATGCCATTTCAATTAGTTAAATCAATAGTCTGACGTGGCAGTGTTAATGGCACACTTTTCCATTCTAATTTCATTTCCTTCCACTTGCTGACCTTTTACACCACTTTCTCAACTCCATGGACCAGTTTGGAGGGACTGCGCAGTTGGATTTAATGAGAATAGTACTGAGCAAACATGCCTTCTACCAGCAGCGTGGCACCCGGGCCTGCCTGCAGCACCGCCTGGCATTTAGATCACTTCCATTTTCTGCTTTGTGTATCCGGTGTATTCTTATGTTCACTTAATACCTCATGCAGAATACATTGTGAGCATCCGCTGCGTGAGCAGGGAGAGCCGCGGGGTGTAGCCTGTGCTTGGTGACTCAGGGTATAGTCTGGCCTGGTCTGGCTTCTACTCCTCTCTCTACGGCACAGTGCTTTTGTGGCAGCGGAGTGGAGGCTGGCTACAATGTCTTTTCTGAGCGACTTTGGCAGCTACACTGAAGCACTATCGCAGCCTCTGCAGGTGTTGAAAGCACAGCAAGTCTCGTCAGGGTCCAACCAATCCCAACTTTAAGAGCCTAAATGTTGTGGCGATGAAGTGCGCTATTATCGTCCATTTGCAGGAAGGATCCCATATCCTCTAATTTTAGTGTGTCCCAAACTACAGTGGGGCAACCATTCAAGTACTACTTAAGGAAAAGTATACATACATTAAATACTATGTAGAAACTGAAGCACCCAGAAGAAACACGCCCCAACAGCATGAAGCATGGAAACCCCACATCTTGGATTAGTTAGTTTTTACGTTCTAGAATTTGAGATGGATGTTTTTTTATCCATGGGTTTCAAAATGATGAAAAATTAGGACCACTGCCATAACAATTAACAATCTAAAACAAAATATGATATCGTTTGAATGGTTAAATGTGCTCAAAATATCGCCAATATATGTAAATGAATATATGTCCACAAATGTTGAACCTTATTGTTTGTTATGGACTGGCTCCACACACTTGCCATGTTCATTTTATGGTTTACAGTTCTTTCAGCTGATAACAATCACATCATTGGGGTTGAATAATCACACCACATTCTGAAGTTGTAAAAAACATAATTCCACTTTATTTTATTTATATCGACAAAGAATATGTTGAGCGTTATGCTAGTTTTTTATTTCTTTGGATAGGCCCCGTAATTAGAGAGATATTCACAATAAACCAGGTCAACAAATCTGCCTTCTGACAGTTTAACAGCTAATTCTACCATAGAATTCTAACATGCTCTCCAGCTCAGTTATTAACTATGAACCCATGAATCCAACCTATTGAACCCAGGACTTTCTTGGAGAGTACAAGCCAATTTGCCACCATTTGCCAGTTCCGTGTGTGTGGATTGTCAAATTCCAAATCAATATGCAAAACACTGCACTCAAAGAGACAGCCTATTTGTTGTGACGACCCCAGAAAGAAAAACGAACCGAATGAGATCTCGTCATGGCTGAATCATCCCACATGAAACAATATTATATGGACACTTAATTAAGAAACAGGTGGCAGCAGACCATGGGCAGTGGATGCAAATGCAGCCACTCCTCACTGCGAGTTGAAAATCACAAGCTGACAAACAAACAGAATAATAACCTGAGCCGGCATGGGTCCTATACCTGGAGAGAAAATGAATTTGCTGAATTTGATAAAGGCCAACAGGGAGCCTTCACTTTTGACAGGTACAACTAAGGAATTTGTCATGGGTTCAAAAACTAATCTAATTCCCTCAACAGCAGACTTGACTTGTGAAAATCTCTTGAATGGATTTCCGTATTGGCCTACAGAAGTATAGGGAGGGAAATACAAATATTATAATAGAGGGATTAGAAACATAAAGTACAGCAGTGAATTTGCATTGCATAAAAAGAGTAGTGTGTATGTTCCCACAACACAGTGACCGCTATAGTAAAAATAGCTTTAAAGGGATACTTAGCCTAGTTTATACACCTACTTTAGTCCCTACAGTGGACAGTCAGCACACTCCCAAATTAAACTAGCCAAAAACAGCCATGCCTGGGTCACAGTGACTTACTTGCTTACTTACTGGTAAAAAAAAAAAAGAGAGAGAGAAAAAATCTTAAATTAAATCATTTTAATCATATTTGAATGTCTCTCTAGACTACTTTAAAAAGGTGTTTTAGGAGAGTAGCGCACAGTGATTTGTGTAACTATGCCAAATTTAGCATGGAGCTAATTTCCATTCGTAGTCCTCATCACTACAGTAATAAATAGGCCTGTTTGTCGTCATCATCATTATAAGATACAATTGAAGTTGAATAACCATTGGAAAGCTCGTTAAAAGCCAGAAAATACTTTAAAAAGACTGTACTTATATTTAACTGAAAGAAAATCAAAGCAAAATCAAAACATTGTACCGATAATAAAGAATAAAAATAAACAGTTACACTGTCAAGCTGGTTTTGCTATCTAAGTCCCAAAGCTCGTATTTAATTTTTTTTACTATTTCTATATAAAATTCATTATTCATTATATTATGAGGTAATCAGTTTTGGTTCTTTTTGGTTTTGCAGTTCTATAATACCTACTACACCTCAAATCATATACACAAAACATTGATTTCATATATATTTCTCCTGTACAGTAGTATCTCTACACTATCCATGTATAGTGAGCCTTGTTATCTACAGTACTGTGTCCAGACTTCCATGGCGTGACACTGAACATGACACTGCTCCTGTCTGCTTCTCCCTGCCATCTGAACCTAAGCCACCTGCCCCTTCACTGCCTGACACCAATACAACAGCTGAACCAGTTAGCGCGCCTCCCTGTGCCCAATCTCCCTTTAAAGTCAATTTCGGAAGCACCTGCAAAGCACAATAAACATCAGTTAAAGCTATGAGCGCATCTATCAGTGTGTGCCCTTTAGTGGCATGGCGCGCCCTTAAACTTCATTACAGCCTTTCATTTGAGGCCAGCGTATTTTGCTGTAGGTATTAATGATGGCGTGAGTGCGTGTGCCAGGTAACACAGATGCTGTGGAGAGAACATTAGGAAAGGAGAGAGAGAGCCACTTCTTTGTTCAAGGTTCATCTAGACCACAGCTGGCAGTGGGCAGAGGCAGAGCAGCCGAGCAGCCGAATCACGCCTCCTGTTAGTCTGTTGTTGACGACATGTGGCACTGATATTATCCAAATTAACTGTGTAGCCCATCGGTACCACAGCCTTAGCCGGGTGCTAATGGCCACCTTGCCAATTAATCTGAAAGGCAGTTTTTGGACGCGGTGGATAACAGGTGCAGAGATGGAGGAGATATTTATACAATCATTAACTTAGATCATTTAAACTACCTCAGATGGATTGGTCCCATCTCCTTGTAAAACTATCATTGCATCATTAAAGATCTGTGTTTTTTGTTTTTTTTTTGCAGTGCAAAGTATTGAAGTGCATGCAATTTTCAATAGTAAATTTCACAAACAAGAAAAAAAACCCCAACTTTTCACAGGAGCTGTAGTTTACGACTACGACTAATGTTCCAGTTAGGCACTCATGCAAAACTCTGCCAGGGGAGCATCATATCCTGAATCTATTCAAATTTGATGTTGTAAGACCAGGTGTGGTAAAGTGTTCACAATGTAAAGCATTTTTAAGATGCTTATGTGTAGAGTTTATAACTATTGTTTCTGTGATTTCATTGGATTGAAAAGGAGTCATTAAAAACCCATTAGATGCCCATTGTGAAAAATAGTGGAAAATAAGAATATAAAATCATTATGTTAAATATCTAATTTGAGTATATGTTATAATATTTTATAATAGTTATGCTTTCCAACGCAAGTGAACAACAAAGTCATTATTCAGGTTTTGTGCTTATTAAAACCAGACCCTTGTGAATTATACGAGGAAAAGTTTGCCTTCCACTGTACACAAAGTTGAAATGACTCTACCAGTTTATCAGACTCTCTCACTACTTCAATGTAATGCAAAATGAGACGGCATCAAAAAGATGTGTAAATTACATCTGGCTTCCAGCACACTCTCTGACTGCCAGGAAGCATCCGTAAATATTTATTGCGGAACATCAGTGGAGTGTGTGAAGGTATGGGCGCCTGCCAGCAAAAGTGAGTGCCTGCGTGCGTGTCCAGCTGTGCAGTACTCAATGCAATGCTCGGCCTGTATAATGCCTCATAATTCATCATTTCTTTTACTTAGTCTTCACTTGTGACAGAAGAAAAAGGAAATTACAATTAGTGTAAAAGGAGCTAGATAATAGTTCCAGATGTATGAGGTTGACTCACAAACTTAACTCTGTAATAGAGTGGACAAATGCATTAGCACGTCCCCATAGACTTTTGTGTACACACAAATAGACACTTACATCAGCAAACCAAAACAGAAGTGCCAAGGTCCCCCGGAGTGAGCGGGGACGCCAATCATTTCTGCCTATTTAAAGTCAGAGACTGTTTCATAATATATGAAGATAAATAGCTGCACCTCAACCCTTTTGCGTTTAAGAGGAAATGGAGAGAAGCCAAGTGTGAGAAAACCTAGACAGAATTTTAGATGTCATAGCCAAATACAGACTAAATCATATCACTTATGAAAATGTCTTTAAAGGCATCTGTATTGCATTTGGTGTTTGATTCACCAATCCGCCCAAAACATACATGCATTTTTGTATTAGGCAAATCTGAAACTTTTTTAAAATTATTTTTTCATCTAGACCAGATACTGTACCCAATACCCACCAATAAGAGTAACATACTGTCCAAGTGTATTAAATAGTGCCTGTAGGTCTGTCTGTGGCATTTTCATTCTGCAGTGGCAGAAATGTTTTACACAAAGATAATCGAAATAACCCATAAAAGCATGTGCCTAGACATTTTCCAATTTTAAGTTCAAAAGTTTATTGCAACAATTTTATGCCTTTGCTGTGAACACGACTAAGACTACTTCAACAACGTACCAACTAATTTCACACTAATTCCCAGCTGCACCATCAGGTTAATAGAGCTGCTCTTACTTTTAAAATGATGAATCTTAGGTATGTTTTCTTGCCTATACACTTTTGTAGTAACTTCTAGACTGGGCAAAAATAGTAGGTGCATTTTCATCTAACTATCCTTGGACTTCATTCCGAACCTTTGGCAGTCTGTAATATCACAGTATCATATACCATACAATATCTCCGGAGGACATGTTTAAAGATTCATGCACTGTGCAAAGTAATCACATCTTGATAGGAGTGTGAATGTAAACACCATATCTCTGGCTGAAAAGGTAGTTTGAAAAGAAGAAGACATGGATATATAGAGTCTAAAAGAGAGGGACTGAACTGCCACTGTGTGAATGTGGTGAATGCTGACTCCTAGAATCTTTTGTTAAAGCTCATAGCAAAACTGAATGTGAGAGTTGGGTAGTTGATGTGCTTTGAAAATGTATGTTTTTAGGAATATTAGTACGGTAAATCTAGGAAATATCTACCTAATATGATCTTTAAATTAATTTGGGTGAACTGTATTCCAGCAACTTTGAGCTTAAAGGAAATGTAGCCTGCACTAGTGATTTATTTATTTTTTCTTAAATGTATTACAATCACAACAGAACCTGGGTTACCAGTGCCTTAACCTGCATTTAGAGGACACATACAAGTTTTTCTCAGTATATGAAAAGGACATGCCCCTTGTGTAAGCTCAGAACCTCTTCACCCAGAGGCTGCACTAGCACTCACTAATGACTGGCCGCAGGTGCTGGGGTTTAGGTAGTGAGGTTTTAGATCAGCGAGAGATCTTTTAGGCTTTAACCAACTGCATTTCAGCACTGAAACTGGCAAATGAGAGATTCATGTGAGGCTTATTCTGCTTTCTGATTGGATAATCATTTTAAGAACCAAAAAACAAATTATAACATAAACAACTGCAACTTCATGTCCCACATTTTTTGTAATTAAGAATAAAGCTGCATTAGAATTGTTATCAGTTAAAGCTATATTTGATTTGAACATATTTATCTTGTATCTGGGGACACACTGTTGCTAATCTTTAATTCCAAACAGACGCCCCGAGACAGTTTAAAGGACGCGCACTTCCTCTTTACTTTTATGCACGGAAGTATAATAAAATCTGGAAAGTGAGCCCAAGATGCCGGCCCAAAAATAATTTTCTCTTCTGTATTTCTTCTTGCATTTTCTTCCTGCATTTTCTTCCCACCATGTGACGTCAGAAAAGTGTACCGCGTGATTGGTTCTAACCAATAGAGCGGGACTAGGCTAAATCTTACAAAGCTAACTTTTAGGCGTTTTGCAGATTTTACATTTTTAAATGTTCATGTTGTGAAAATACAGAAGAATCCCTACAAAATCTAACTTTTGTGAAACCTGGGGATGCCCTGTCAGCCAAACAGGGGCAGTTTGAATTCCCAAAAAATGCATTGTGCTCTATGGGAGAAATCTTTCTGGGTCCTGGGAGCTGCAGTACCTATGGAGTGGCCACTAGTCGATCTCGCCCTGAGACAGATTGGGAATGTCTTATCCAGTTCTTATTATAGATCCATGACTGGGAGCTGATGGGACAACATGACAGCACTACAATCTACTTAATCAGCCTTAAATACAAACTTACTGCTATAGAGAATCGAATGCTCACTTAAGACCCTCAAAGTGAAAGCCGAAGTGGTGCTTCTTTGTTTATTAAACTGAACTTTACTTGTACAAGCTACTCACTCATAGCCACCGCTGGTGTACCTGCGCTGCATTCACTGGCACTGCATAAATGCAGACTTTACAATGAAGGCTGCTGCTTAAAGTGCATATTCATCTACCATGTTCAAATTAATGTCCTTTCAATTACCCGAGTATATGTTTGGAATAATTTTAACTGCATCCCAGTTTCTAAACATAAATCTGAGAGTTTCTGTCTAAGATTAGATGGTTAGTTGATTAAATGGCTAAATAAATGCCACACTTAAATTAGGCATCTTAAAGGGTATTTGTAATTAAAATCCTAGTAAATGTATTTAAATATATTCTTATATTTCATGTATTAGATGGTAAAATTTCAGTGTTAAAATGTTCAAATCTAGTTAAAAACATAGCTCATAGTTTTATAATGTATTTTGTTGCACTAATTTTCTACTTGGCTGTAAAGTGTATATATAGAACCTGTGCTATGTCCACTTGGCCTTTTTATGTAACTTAACTGAATTGCTGCAGTACTTAGTTCTTATATTTGTAAATTGGGTTTTCTGAATGAATTGCTTACGGTGTTTCCCTTTTTACTCTGTTTAAAGGTTTTTCACCGACTCAACACTACCCTGCTCTGCTTGATAATAAATAGCTAAAAGGACTTCAACTGCATTGTTATTCTGAGTGGAATCCAGTTTGTGTACTCTGATAGTGAGCCCATCCCCTTCACGTGTGGGAATTGTACAGCCAAAAATCAGATAGACGTGACACACAGAGATAGGTTAAGTTTATGAAATTTTAAATCTAAAACGTACATGCAGTTCCTTTAAGGCAGTAAAGACTGTATATAATCCTCATTTAGTCAAAGAAGAGGATCAAAGTGCACAAACAACTATTCACATATCATTTATATTGATGACGTTTAGGAGCTTTATGTCTGACATGGCATTATTTGTCTATATTTGAAATACTATTTTGTTTATTCTCTACTTACCGGCATAGTTTGTCCCCCATGTAAGCTGTTGATGGCTGCCTGGGCTTCTGCGTGGCTGGAAAACTTGACAAAGGCACAGCCTGCACAGACAAACAAAACAGAAAGAAACACATAATGAGTGAGATAGCCTTGCATATGGAAACACCACCATTGTTTCTGCTTTCTAAATAGATTCTGCCATTAATTTGTTGGTGCCGAAAAGCGAATAAATTAGATTATCAATTGTCGTTGGGGACAACAGCTCTGCCGAACATCCTGTCCGCTTCCTTTTTCTTATTCCACTTTGGTGAATAGAGGCAAGGCGTTTACCAGCCTGACTTGCTTGTGATTATTAATCTGTTTAATATTTACACATTGTGATTTGTGTGCAGTCACTCAGAAAAGAGATTATGATGACAAGGCATAGTATTATAATCTGTCCATCTAACCGGATCTCTGCTTGTGTGTAATTTCAGACTGGAGGGAGAGGCTTTTTGCTCAAGGGGTATTCAAATGATCTCAAATCAGTTGTGTGTAGTTTATGCACGCTGGGAAGTCAACATAAAAGTTGGCCCAGAGACAAAAGAGCAGCCAGTGGCGACAGCATTCTGGAGCACTATTGTATTAACATTTCAAACAGCAAATATATATAAAAAAAAAAACAAAAAAAACCCCAAACTGATTTACCATGATAATAACGCAAGCTACACACCCTAATGTTGAGTTAGTGTGTGTCAATGGACAAGTCAGGGAACCTATAAACTACATTTAAACAACATAAAGAAAAAGCCTCAGGACTGATATACTGTCTCAGTAAAATCTGGTAAATTTCCAAAAGCTATTAAATTAAAGAGAGGCGATTTCTCTAAGTTTTATGATGGTACTAGAGTAGAAGAGCTATTCTGTTATGTCCAATTCTCATCCATGCCTTCAGGTAGTCGATGTGTTTAAATCAAAAGATATTCCTAATTAACAAACTTGCGCACTAATTCCGTCACCTTTTCATTAATCAAGACAGGACAGTCTCTGAACCTTCTCCAAAGTTCAGTCCCAGGTTTTCATCCTCTGACAAGTTTTTCTAAAGTTTCATATTTTTGTTACTTTGATACATTTCTGTGCTCTCTAAGGAAATGTGATGATTCATTTATATGAACTACGATAGGTGGGAAAGAAAGTCCCTTACAAGCCCTGCTAATAATCCACCAAGTGTCATCTTTGCTTCCACAGAACATAAATTAACATTTCTTTGACAAATCCAGAGGTCTCAAACTGAAGGGTATAGCTACATGTGACAAGTCGTCTAAGGACAATCTAGGCCTAAAAACACGCTCTCTCTACAATTGGAAGGATAACAATCTCTCAGAAATGAGACACTAGAAAAGGCCAAGTCTTTTGTTCAGGTCCCCAAAGTGGTATAGATCTACAGAAGCAAAGTGATAAAATGCTTTGACACGGAGTTCTGTTGCTCTTTGACTTAACCATGGTCACAAAAGGTCCTCTGAAAAACTGGTGCCCTCTGACTGAGAATGTGAGTGTGGGAGAACAAACATATTTAACCTTTGTAGTTTAATGTAATTGGAGGCACTTTCATTGTGTGAAACCCTTTTGGTTTCTAGTGAGAGTTAAGTGGCGTTCACCAAAACGACTATCAGATACTGTGCCAGGATCCCGCTGACCCCAATCCTCCCAAAAAAAGCTTGGCACGCACCAACAGTGTCAAAGTCACAGCAAACATACAAGGCCCTCAAATTTATTTTCCAAAATAAAAGTGTAAAAACTGTGATAAAGCCAATTGTGTGACACTAAAAGGACACAGGGAAGTGAGAGTGCAACATCTCCAAAGAATCCAGCTGAGTGCTACAGCCTCATAAATTATAGTGCACATTTAGGTTTTTGAATTTGATGGCTCTGAATGAGAGGAGGAGGGAAAGAAAGGGAGAAATTGTATTGCTTTCAAGCAAAGGGGATCTGCTGTGCCTTTTGAATTCCTGGGGTATAATATGTATGCATGAATTCCATCCCGCTGGATGGGTGACATTTATAACACAACTTAATTATAGACCTAAAAGCCATCTCTCTATTATTCCTGACAATTCCAAGCTCTATTCAACTCTGGCAGCAAGTGTTGCACTTTGAAAGTACTTTGAGGAGCAGCGTAAAGCAATGGATGTTAAACTTCTCTGCCTTTTGACTGGTGGAGAGGGCCACTGAAAAGCCTCGGAGTAGCATACATTTACATCAACAGGGGACAAAGCCTCCATCATGGAACAGATAGCACTGTCATTTCAAGGTCTGTCTCATTCAAATTACACAAACTCCGTCCCAAGTGTGGGAGCTGGCAAAATAATTTGCCATAACATTCTGTAATGATTGCATGGGAAAAGTAGGTAAAATTAAATACCAGATGAGCACTGTACCATTTAAGTCGCGAACTTAGAATACTCTGGAGGTTTAAACAATAAAAGTTTGGGCAAGGAGTGATGATCATATTGATTTAAGCACAAATAGTTATAGCACACAGGAGACAGTAGAAAGACAACAGTTGATGAGTGTGAAGGAAGGCGCAGGTGACACTGAGCCACAGTCTGAATGAGGGAGAAAACTAGCTCCTGCAGCAAGCCCTTTTCATTTTATGGGCTGTCAATCAACTCTGAACATCTGGGGTACTTGGAGAGAGAGGATTCATGGTACAGAGACAGGCAAAATGGAAAAAAGGGACAAAGAATAGCAGAGGATTCATGGCAAGATGTACAACGGTTAATTAGGAATACGATTATAGATTATATATGACTTGGGAAATATACAAGACATTTAAAACATGACTATTCATTATGTCGATGATGTTTGATTTTTTTAATTTAATTAATTTTTTTTACATGGACCATATTGTCAAAAATTATTGCATTAATTTTGTCCTTAAAACATTGGGACACCCCCCTCTCCCCTGACAACGTTAACTCAATTTGTGCAGGGTTTTCTAGGTGGTCCAACAGAAAAGGTTGCTACATCAAATATTTAGAAGTTAGTGCGGCCTTCTATAGCACCGTTAATGGAAAACTTTTACCAATCCTGTGTTCAAATACTGCTGTTCACATAGGCTGGATCTCACTTGCTACAGCTAAAATGGTACAATCTCTAGAAATACTCTATGCATTTTATATCAACTGTGTTTCAGATTGGGCAGGGAGAGGTCTTTCTAGGGGAACAAGAGCATATTTCAATATTTTGATACAACTTCCTAATAATATATGCGTCTTAATCAGAACTAGTGTTGTCACAATGCAAAAATGTCAAGCTTGATTTTGACGAAGGAAAAGGCTTGTTACTTCTTTAGTAATAATAATAATGCATTGGATTTATATAGTGTCTTTCAAGACATCCAAAGTGCTTTACAGGGCATTATTCATTCACTCCATACTTGTTAGTGGTAAGCTAATATTGTAGTTACAGCTGCTCTGGGGCAGACTGATGGGAGGAAGGCTGCCAATCTGCGCTATCGGCCCCCCTGACCACCATCAGCGCTCATGCATACACCACAGTCCCCACTGCACCACCTGGTATTCCTAGCGGTCTCCCGTCCAAGTATTAACCAGGCCCAGCCGTGTTTAGCCTCTGAGATCAGACAAGATCAGGCTTTGATAAGTCCTGATGGCCACTTTAATGTTATCATTTGGTCTTGCTAGTTTTGATATTGGTCAAGACCATTCTACAACTATTCAGAAAAGGTCAAATAAGTAGATGGATTAGTATCTGGGCATCAATACTTTTGACAGCCCTAGTCAGAAATATAGAATTTTCATCTTATTATATCAATACTAACTCAGAACGGTTGCACTTGGCTTTTAAACTTTCTTACTTGCACTACAGTAATTATTTGGATTTTTACTCCTTCGTTATCATTATTTTCACCTAACTTGAGCACCATTTTGGGCACTCCACCCACCTTCGATCATTTCCATGCTTTGGTAAATTGGGCATCTCCTTAGCTCCGAATACACGTTGATGTAAAATCTGACAAGGGTTGTAAATAGAAATAATACGCTTTCGACATGACAGCAAATGCCTCTAAATGTGGTGAAATGTGCGGCACCAAAGTGAGTGACAGAAACATAACCCGCAGCCTGGCAGCTTTATTTACAGTAGGACATTATCGTCCAATGGTGTCTCCAGGGAGGGATGATGGGAATGTGGGAAACAAACATGATTACACTCCTCCACTTTGCTGATAACAGGAAGAGTGTGAGGAGGAGGGAGGGGGAGGGGGAAGAGGGGGGATGAGGAAAGACAAGGTGTTTGTGATGTATTTGTTGAGTACGAGCCCAGGGTGGAGAGTGGAGCTGCAGTAATGAAGAGACAACAGAAGAGGATGGTGATGAAAAATGAGACGGAAGAAGCAGAGTGAGAAGAAGAAAGGAAAGGAGAAATGCAAAAAGGAGTGAGTACTGGAAGTCCGCAAGGTGTGGCAGGTTCAAATTCATAAATGAAACTATAAAACCCAAACTTAATATAAGACTGAATTTAACCATGCATTTAAACCATCTATTTCAAATGTGGTTTGTGAAAAGTTGTATAATTAATGTAGTAATTATTGAACAAACCAAATGAAAAGGTCAGAACCCAATGGCAAAAAATAGCCTTTTTATGCATTTTATATCAGCTCTGCTTCAGCCTGTGCAGGGAAAGGTCTCTCTAAGAGAACGAGAGCACATTTCAGTTCACACTGTTTGTAATATTAAAAAGCCCCTAAAAAAATTCTGAATCTAAGTTTAACAATGTATTTTAACCATCTGTTTCAAATGTGATCTGTGAAGTTGTATAATCAATGCAGTAATTATAGAACATGATAAAAAACTAACCAAAAGTTTGACATGGTGTAACCCATGCAAGTGAATGGGACCGATGTACTTTGAATTGTGGTCATTTTGATGTATTTATTTATTTGGAAAGTGGGATTGCATGGTGCTTATTGTAACTTTAGTGCTATGAGTTATTATTACTTATAGTTATTATAATTATTGGAAGTACAATGCTACCATTCATTTATGGTTCTAATCTAAATATCCTCCTAGATTGTCACATGCCTCAAAAAATCTGCAATAACTTCATCTGACATTGGTGTGCTAAAACCTGAAAAGCAGAGGTGAGCGAAGAAGAGAAGAAGAAAGTGGACAGACAGGGGTCAGACAGAGGACAGACTGGACACTACTCTGTGATGGAGGTGTATTAGGGGACAGAGAGGACACTAGTCTGTGATGGCTGGGTATTTATCACATTGTGGGGATGAAAATCTGTATACGCACTCACACCATGGGGACCTGCCTCCTTTATGGGGACAAAAAACAAGTCCTCATGATGTAAATGCATTATGATAATATGAACAGCATGGGTTGAGGTTCAGATATGGGTTAAAATAGGTTAAGGTTAGGTTAAGATTTAGGTTTGGATTAGGCAAGTAGTAACTATGGCTAAGGATCGGATCAGTCTCCAGACAATTAATGCATGTCAATGTGATGTCCTCAAAAAGTATGGAAACCCAGCATGTATGGAGGTGTATTGAGGAACAGACTGGACACTACTCTGATGGAGGTATGTGCATTGGGGACAAACTGGACGCTGCTCTGCGATGGTCAAGCATTTATGACATTGTGGGGATTAAAATCTGTATACACCCTCACTCATCATCATTAGTATAATCCTTGTAAAAGGTTATGATATCAACAACATGATTTAAAGTTAAGATTTGGGTTAAAATAGGTTAAAGTTGGAGTTTAGGTTAAGGTTAGGCTGTCGCAATCTCCAGGGAAGTAATTTGGCATGGTGGTGGTTAGGAATGCAACAATACTGTTTTCTCATGATTTGATGTGTATCTCGATATATGGGGCACTATATCAATACAATATAAATACGATATCAATGCCATTTCAATATGTTTTATGCCTCAGGAGAACAAACACAAATGGTATGTGTGGTAATTATCAATAAACATAACGTTTGATTAAATTACACAATCTCTTCCCCGTTGAAATATAGCAGGCGTTTATGGGGCTGTTTTCTTATGTATCGGTGAACATATCAGTGACATGGCCCTATTGATCCACATATATTGAACTATTATATTGAGTATTGATGCGCCCCTAATGGTGGTGTATTGGGGACAGGACACTACTCTGTGATGGAGGTGTGTGGTGGGCGGCTCTGACCCTTACTGGCCCCATCAGGCCCTCGCAGCACGGTGCACTCCTCGATCTGGCCAAAGGTCTCGAAAAGGCGACGCACGTCATCCTCACTCTGCTGTTTGCCCAGCATTCCCACAAAGAGCTTCCTGTCTTCTAGATGAGAGAGGGAGAGAGAGAGAAAGGGTGTAAGGAAAGAAGACAACACACTCTATAGTTGTGCTGAGCTGAGGAGCTAGAGTGCATCTGAAGCCCCACTTTTATCAGCAGTCGGCTGTGTTAGCGCTACTGCCGCTGTTGTTGTTGTTATTGATCTTACAGTGGTGCGGTGTGCCACCCCCACCCCAGTCCTGGTGTAAAGGCAGATATATTTGTGTTTCCGGTGAGCTATTCAAGTCAGCCAGCGAGATGTTTGATAGTGGTGATGCTGTGTGCGCTGTGGGTTTTAGGTTTGAGCTATAGAATAAGAGGATGTTTTGCTCAGGTAGGCGTAGTTCAGATCTGCGAGATGCTTTATTCTGTTTAAAGAGAATAAATACATAGGATGTTACGCTGCGTCTTGTCTTTATCAAAGGTTGACATGTAAACTTGGTGTCACAGGTGTTGGGCATTGACATGGAGGACTGAACTCTTGCTTTGTAATGCACAGAATATACCTGTACTTGTTTGCAATAGTAGTGAATGAGGAAGTATTCAAAATTTCCACTTTGGTCAAAGTACTGTTAGATTAAAAACAGCACTGATAAAGTAGATTCAATTTTGTTAATGTATACAAGTATACAGGTTGCAATTAGAACAAGAGATTATATTACAAATATGAATGAATTAAGAATCTACAACCAACGACTACCCTTCAATAAGGTCTATTACAAACGAAACCTTGTTATGGACCCTGGCTATATAGTACATGCTTCTTCCTGGCAGTTAAAATTTCCAGGGTTCTCTGATGAATTATTCGAGTATCCCAGAATTTGACAGAGCGTTTGTGTATTTGAACAACTTGAACATTACGCATTTCCCTATTTCGCCCCGTTGTGGAATGAAATGGCGACTAGCAAAAAGCTATCGCCAGAACTGATGGAAAGTGGCAGGAAGAGGAAGAGAAGTTTATTGGAAATGACATTGTTGATCTTCAGTGTGAGTCATTTGACTGGTGGCGAACGGGTCTGGGAGGGGGCGAGCATGTGGGAGGAGGGAGGGGGCATCACCTGGTCTTCGACAGATGTGACGCCTCCTGTACCTGCCAGGCCCCATTAGACGCAGCTGCTCTAAAAATATAGCACCCGGGTTTACTTTTGGCGACGGGGAAATCAGAACCTGTTCCATTTCTGTAAAGTTCATATGAATCACATTCGGGCTGCTCGCTTGACCACACAAATGAGTGTTTGAATAATGAATGAGACTGCTCTGACCTGGGCCATCTCTGCTGCTACTGCTGCTGCTGCCGGAGATGTCCATGTTTGATTGTGTGTACTGACGCCTTACACAGCAGGGGTATACAGGCTGAACATCACAGTCTTTTTTCACTGCTCATTACTGAATTTATCTTTAGGTCTTAGATATATAGTAGTAGACACTATTCGAATCATGGCCAATGCTTCTTTGATACTGATGTTTTTGTCATAAAAGATTTGAGCTTTATTATGCTTATTTCTAAACCCAAACTAATTTGGATTACAAAATTGACAAATTGCCGGATTCTTGAGCTATACTTTGTTTTCAAAAGAAAAAATGATTAACTTCATTGCTATAATTAAGACAATTATCTTAATTCAAGTAGATTTTGACTAGATTAAAGTAGACACTGACTTGCCTTAAAATATAGTTTACCAACCCGGTTTTCAGAGTGATGAAAATCTAGCACCACTGCCATAGTAAAAGAAAAATGGATCATACCTGGATGACTGAGGGACTACACAGACATCATTGCCATAGCAATTAACATTTCAAAAACAAATATTATATCTTTGAAAGGGCAAAAGTCCTCAAAATATCACCTATAAACAGGAAGCTGAAATCCATAAATAGAATATATTAATTGCAAGTGTAATACATTATTTTTTGTCTCAGTTCAAGTAAAAAAAAATAAACCACTTTTATATACCTGCAAACACAACAATATGTTTCATTGAATTAGTTGCTCACACTTATATTTACAAACAAACCCACAAATGCATAGCTTTGGATGGTAGGGAAGAAAAGGATTTTTTGAGAATTTTGGAGTATTAAAGATGCCAGAGGATTGAACCCACAATCTTCTTTCTTCGAGAATGTGCTGCTCATTACTCTACTGGTGTGAACCTAGAGCATTCACCTTTTAACCAGAGTCTTTCTAGTCTTGCACTTTACTCTTCAGCCCCACACAGCTTTATAAAAAGCTCCGAAGTCAGCTGTGAACAGGTGTGCGTCCGAAATGAGCCTAACCCCTCCCTGTGATAGCAAAGGTGAAACATGGGGATCACAGCAGCCCACTCCTGTCTACGCCTCCATCCCATTTCCAGGGAGGTGTCAGTGTTAGCGCCTTAAATGGCCATAAGTGCACTTTTACAGGCCTCCTGCAGTGTGCTAATGTTTCGGGACAAAAAGTCTCATCTCGGCCCGGCCCGGAGAGATCTAATGGCGGCTTTACAAGGCTAATTAAAAAGCCATGAGTGAGGTAATGAACTTTCCAAATGTGCTGGCAAACGCAAAAATAAATGACACCCCAGTGTAGACATTAAAGGCAGTGTGAGTGTACTTCACAGGCCTCCTTTGGGAGAGCCACTGCCAGAAAATGAATTCGGAGCTGCTATCTTTTCATTGCCGGACCTGAGTGTCTCGGTTGGCTCGCTGCATGCCCTGGCCTGAGTATAGATTGCTATTAATTAGTCCACTTTACACCTGTCTCCCAAGCAGCTCTTATTGGATTCTGCAAGTTCCTGCACATCTCCTATGGCCACTTGCGAGGTTTAAATTGACATTTTATGAATATTAATAAATATCTCCTAATGCGTGCTCTGCTCTCACACTGGCCCATATGTCCAAAAGGATATCAGGTAAATGTTAAAGGTTTCTCTTTTCAAGTAGAGCGCTGTACAGTGTAAGGTGAGCTAAAATAGTCCATAGACAGATATGCTTTTGGGCCTCAGGATTACATCTTAACATTCATCTTTTCGTAGATTTAATGCAGGTAGGAGCAGTGTGAAAGCTCTCACCACACACATGTTCTTTTTTGTGTATTTATCTTGTATGTGTAATAGAATACTTGGAATAGGTTTTATCATGTGATGGATGGCTTTCTGCCTTATGGGAATTTATATAAGCAAATTATAGTTAATAAAACATAAATTCAACATTTCTTACAATAATTTGGCAATTAGCACAATGGATATTCATTTGAAATTCGGGGCCACCACAAATGATCTGCCTCTAGGCGCACATAATAATTTACATTTTTAAATTTACATATTGCTTTTACCACGACTGTCCTTAAATTTACATGTGCTGAAATGGTACAAGAAGTACAACAGCTTGTGACCCCTCAAGGCAGAAATTTAACAGTTTAACAAATAATTATATATGAAATATGTGAAGTAAAAAGGCCTTTTCAGTTTTTCATTTGCGATGTCACCATTTTGCCGGTCCCATATGGATGTACACCTGTAGATCTATAGATATAGATGTGTCCACAAAAGATGTCATGTTGACAGCTCTGTTTCATGAATGCAAATAAAAAAAAACTGAGATCAAAAAAGTTATCAAAACACTACTGACATCTGACAATTGCTTGTCTCAGGAAGCCCTTTCATTTCAGCACCCGGTATATTAAAAATTAATGGATTTTGCACAGACGCCATATGCTGTCAAGATTGATGCTTCTCTCAGTGGAATAAAGTGGTACTTGTGTTATAGGCAGCAGTGTATGCATATAGAGTGTACTTTTCCCTCCATACATCTCTCCAATGTCTCCATATTGCACCCTTTACTGTCATTCTTCACACTATCTTCAGGCTATGATCCGTTTACTATGAAGTCTACGTTTCAAAAAGTTTTAGTCTTCCAATACTATTAATATTCTCTATAAAAGAACTTTTGTTGTCTTGTGCGGTAAATATTCTCCCTTTTTCACAGATTCTATCACTTTTTCCCGCTGGCAGTAGTTAAGGAAGCTTGGTGGTAGTAAATGTTCAGAAAGCACGGACAGCTGCATTCAACGATAAAAGATGCCTCCTAGGCCACTGGGTGCATTTCAAACACACAGTAATGTTGCAGGCAGCATAACAACAGCCAGAGTTGTGAAGAGTTCTTATAGACTCATTAGAAAACAGTGGTGCTTCCTGGCCCATGCGCCTGGGGGGGCTTGCCACCAGACACACACACGCATGTAGGCGGGCTAACTTCAGTCTTTGTTTTTCCCACTGGCAAAGTCTGGGTTACAATGTGAATATAGGCAGTGATGCTTATATATATAGACAGCTAACAACAAAAGCTTTACTACTATATGTGTTTGAACGAGAACATAACATGAGAATTTTCACATAGTATTTATCAAATAGTAGTTGGCCAATTATAACATAGTATAGCTTTTGTTTTCCTCGCATAAAAATAAAGAGGGTCTGATGGCCAATATCATGCAGGGTGCAATGTTTTCTTAAAATTGCATAATGTAACTTTTCTGATTCCATGGAGATAGTATTAATTTGCATATAATGTTCCATAGTATAGAAGTAAACCTATTTTATCTTAACTTACCTTGCATTTATTTAATTGCAAGTGTCTGTATTGCTAAAAAAAAATTGAAAAATTGAAAAACATACATTCTTACAGTGATCGGGTTTAACTCCTCCCATAGATCTGACCTGTAACTTGGCCTATAGTAGCATCATTTGTTTGTCCCCATGGAGATGGATAAGTCTAAAGAAGACCTATTGTGCTTGCGTCTGCTATATAGTTATGATTTATGACATCCGTGGATCATTATGTTATAATTTGCATATATCAAATCACAATATTCATCTAAGACAACTCAATAAAAGAAAAAAAGAAAAAAAAACTGCGGTGTGAAATGGGAGCTGACGTTGCCATAAAAGTCATCACAACAAAGCTCTGTGAAGTTGTTGGCACCTCCGTTGGATAGCGGCACATCACGCTAGCAAGTGCATGGCAGATTTTTTTTCATTTATACCAAAATGACACTGCCGTATCACAGATTAAGAAAATAAAATTGGAGAACAAAGTAAGTAGAGAGCAGTGGGCGTATGTTGGTGAAAACACGGACTGATCGGCAATATGGTGTCTTGAAAATACACAATTAAAGATTGCTCAAACATGCACAAATCACTCCAAATACAACTTCCAAATGGTGAGGGGGAACAACTACAACATGGTTAAAAGTCTAAAAAGTCAATTTTGTATAATAGGTCCGCTTTAATGCCATACAGTAGAACAATCTGATCAAAGCAATGATTCCTCAAGCACCACCAACAGAAAATTTACATAGAGCCCTTTAATTTAGGTGACCCCCACATTATATAACTATTAACCCAAAACAATGTAAAGAATCAGTTTTGTGAATCCAGATTTGTTAACGTGTCAGCTATAATTTAGAACTGTTGAAACTTATTAAACCTAAGTTAGTAAAGGCCTTTGGCAATGGTTTTGACAGCTTTAATCAACTTAACTTTTGAGCTCCAGGGAATAACACTTTACCTCTAGGACACACTCACTATGATGGATAGCCTGTCCTTTAAACAGTGTTAATGAAACCATGTCTTTCTTTAGACAACTAATCACCAAAAGTCAATTAAATAGCACCATTAATAAAATCTAAATAATTAAAATAGTAATTATTAAATATTGTTGAAGTATAAAGCATAGAAAAGCAATGATGGATAGATAAGATAATGCCCCAAACTGCCCCAAACTGGCACACACAATGTATACAAAGCTGTTGTTTTCTTCTGCCTCCTGTATGGAAGCTTAGTCCTATCCTTCCTCTGTGCAGATCCAAATCATCTCAGTCTGGCTCCTCTAACATGAAATGTCCTTCTGACTTTTTATTCCTAATCTCATCCATATCAATGACAACCAAAGAGAAACTCAAGTCCAAAATGTTAAGCTCTGCTACACATTGCAGTGTTGAAGTGACAGATTTTTCTAAAGATTTTTGCACTATGAAATTCAACTACCACACAACAGCATTCCAGCATATGGGGCTTTGGTAGCTCTAGTTTCTATGGATGGAAAATAATTGTATCATTTAGGCTATTCATTCTATTTTGTAATATTAATGTACAAAATTATAACAATTCCCATAACACACAAAAGTCTTAAGTTGAGCAGGAGAAGTTGGGAAAGTAACAGTACAAGAATAACAGGCAGCAAGAGAGAGATTAGCTCAGACCAACAACTTACTTCCAAATTACAATTAGAAGTTAGAAACAATTGGAAAGAAACTGTAAAAATATATAAATAAAATGTTACAAATTATGTTTTCAATCACTTGTACTTTTCTTTTTGCACAACAAAGGGCTCCCAAATGAAAAACTAAAATGAGTTATATTTTATGTCTTTCTGGGAGTGTGGTAAAGTTTTCAACCCACTTATACAAATGATCAAACAACAAAAACTGCCTGACGGAATGTAAAATTGTAAATATGTATTTTTCAACATGTATTATCCGTTTTCAGCGCATTTCTTAGCACACATGCAATGGTTCATGAGACTTTTCCGAATTGGCATGATTGTGTCCAGAGGCGCAGTGGGATCTTTTGGAGTGATTTGCATGTAAAGTGGAGTGTGCTCCTTTGTGGGCGTGTGGGGCCGTAGCAGACAGCCCCTCCTCTGTGTCCTGGCAGCCGGCAGCCTTCACTCTCCACTACCTGCTGCGCTGGGGCATTACTGCTCAGTGTGCAACATCTTAAGGTCCTGTCAATCTCTGCACTGTCCGACTGGGGTCAACCTTCTGAAGAGCAGCAGGCTGGCAAGGACAAACATGGCCCCTCCACAATAGCTGCTTTTGGCTAGACATGCTCAGGCGAGAGACCGTATAAGACAGACACTCTGGTGATTGTTGAGGCATTGAAGGGGACTGCAGTGCTCCTGTAAGTACAGACCGAAACAACATTGCGGAAGTAACAAACAAGGGAGCTAAAGAGAGGAGACGTGTAGTTGGCGTTTGAATGGCACATACTGGAAAAAACTAAGTGTTGATGGAGGTTGCAGGACATTTGAAGAGAGTCTCGAAACCTTCTTATCACAGTTAATAAAAGCAGAGGGTGTTGTTGGCTGACCCATCATCTCGCTTCTCATCAGTGTGGTCTCCAGTCTCACAGCACTCGCCACAAGAGAGGGACCTGGCTCTAAGATTGTGTTTAGATAATGGCCATCTCCAATCATAGATAATCTGGCCCCATCTTTTCTTCACAGACACAGCGGCAGACAAGGTCAGAGGGAAAAAGATTGGTGGCGAGGCAAGGAGGAGATAGGGCCGGGGCGGCTGGGAGATGATTTACTGCAGAGATTCACTCAGCTGCCTCCATCACCCTCCGTTAACTTTCTCATCCTGTCGCCGCATCTTCACTCACTCTTTTTGTCTCCCATCTCTCACCCGCTCCATATTCCTCCACGGGTTACACTCAAGCAGAGCAGAGCCTCTATCTTCCCCCTCACCTCTTCTCTCCCATTGTATTTCTGCGACCAAGACAGTTCACGGATGAAAGCAAATGCTACTACTGTTTCTAGAGCAATTTATTTGGATTTAAAGCACTTTTACACTACAACATTTGCCTTATAACGTATGTGGGCAACTTTTTGGATTAGCGTTTTTTTAAGTTTTGGGAAAATGTAGACCAAATTTGCAGTTACGCTAAATTAATTGAAATTGAAACTACAGGCTGGTAGTGTTTGCTTATAGCAGAATATCGCACATAAAGATAATCAGCTACCACTACGCATTTAAGAAGCTTTTACTGCATCTTTGCATGTTTAAAAAGCTCAAAATAAACAACAGGATTTTTAGTATCGTACAAATTTAGATTTTTTAATAAAAGGCTCATCCACCCACAGAACAGACACCTCATGCTCTGTTCCATTCTTTTACAATAATCCAAAGAGGAATGAATGTAGACATGAGTCAGTGCAGCCGACAGCAGGAGAGTAAGGACTCTGCTCCAGCGTGGCTCTGAGCAGCAGGCCTCTGCGGCGCCAGACGTCCTAGACATTTTTTTTTCAGCTGTGGTTTTCTTCCTGACATTCTCCATCCCCAGAGAGAGGATGTCTCTCAGGGACACACTGAACAAAAGAGGGTCTACTGGAGTCTCCAAATGGAGTAATGGGCCCTAATGCCTGTGCAGACACATAATCGAGACCTCTGCACAACTCCCCATGACAGATAATTGCCCATGTCTTGGTGGTGATAAATGTGACTCCATTCTAAAGGTGCAAATGTCCCGGTGCAGGCCTGGCTTTGACAGTGTAGTGGGCCCCATAGGGATTGGTGTACCTGGCTGCTCCTCTGCCCCGGAGATGAATCCCTTGTTACTTTCCTCCCCCAGCTGTGCTGTCTATTTTCCTTTAACCACAGGCCTTCACAGTAAATCTCATTTCATTGTCAGTCGCGGTTGTGGTTTACTTCCTTGGCCTGTCTCCTGACTTCCTGTTGCCATTAACGCTCAATATCTCTGTTGGGGCCTGTCTGCTTGGTCTTATTTCATTCTGGGCTGTGTCCTGTTCTGTCCTCTGAAGAGAAAGTTCAGCTGAAGCGCTCACAGGGCTGAGCTGGCCTTAGAGCCTGTATTTTATTCACACTGCCGGTTCATGTCGCTCCTCTTTCAGCGAAAAGGGATAGTAATTGATATTGGGACCCATCCATCCTTCCCTCTTAAGCCCAGAGATCCAATTTATCTTGGTGAGAATGCCCATTGGCTTTTGCCCAGGCTCTGTCAGTCAGACTTTGCTTGTTTTTAGATGGCTGTTAATTAAAGGGCCTGACCAAAATGAGATCTCCATGTGGTGTGTGTGTGGTAACAGCGTTGGACCATCTGACTCACGGCTGACCATATACAGTAAATCAGCCCAGTGGCTCATTGCGAAGTGACCCGGGCTGTTTAAATCAGCACTCTTAAACGCATGCACAAGCCAGACACAGAGCGGGCCAATTAGAGCCACAGCCAACCATGTAAATCTTTAACTGGTCTAATCTGCATTAACCTCAGTGATGGTACTCACAAATGGGTTCAGAATGATCTAGTCAATCAATGTGTCAGCCAGACTCTATCTAGAAAAGTGAATACTCCACAATGCAATTTGGCATCCTTTAGTGAGGGAGCTGATGGGAAATGCGGCCAACCTGATACAGCTGGTTTTGTGGAAGTTTGACTTTGAGTATGAAACTTCAGGGGAAAACTCTGAGGCATTGACAAAAAGACCACAGAAACTTTGATATACAAGCATGGCCTAAATTACAAGTTTTTACGAAAATATTGTTTTTTTTCAAAATATTTTTTATGAAGACTGAAACCTGCATCATCCAAAAATATATCGGAAGCAATGAGATACTGTCACATATTTGTAAGCCCTACATGCAACAAGATTTTGATATAAACCATACATTTTGCCCTTTGCAGAGCTAGATAATTGCAGCCTTTACTATTTGATAACTGTGGCAACTCAAATTGTGATTTCAATGTGATTGCGATTTGATTTTGCCACCTATTATTGATTAAATTGGATATAATCAGGTTTTAGTAATATAAATGAATATTGGGCAAATTTATATATTAAAAAAATAATTTAATTAAATGAACTTGTATGTGAAGTAATGACAAAAACTAGCACTATACTATCTATGTTTTATTCCAAATGCCCATCTGTCTGAGGAGAAACGTCTGGATGTAAATATGACTTTGTGGGATAGTGGTCATTTCTTTGGCCTCTAATATGTCTCTGCCTTTGAACTGCTCCCAGTGACTGTGAACCTGAGACAGGCCTGGCGCTGGCACAGATGGGAAGTCAATAGAAGCAAGTGACCTATATTACGAGGTACTCCACTAACTCTCTGTGTGTCGCCAGTGAGAGCAGAATATTAAGGATAGTACATGTGTGTGTGTTGTGTTTGATTCAGGGTTGTGTGTTTGTGTTTTGGTGTGTGGTCTAAGAGGGGTGTTCGATGGAGACTAGGAGAAGGTTAATTACCTCCTCGTCCTTCGCTGTCGGCTGGCTTCACCTGGATGGGACGGTTCATCTGGATAGAGCAGAGGAGAGGAAAGGAGAAACAGAAAGGGAAATCCCAGGTTAGTAAAAGTATCCTCAATGGCACGTCTTTCACAATAAAAAAAGTATTCTTTGAAATGAAATGAGGCAATGACCAAATTACAGCCAAACAGTGTTAAACATAGGTCTATATGATAACCCCAGAACTAAATAATAAATCAAATATACAAAAATAAACCAAAATGATAGATTAGGTCTGCAGTAGTTCAATTTCGATACTAAGGAAAAGGTCCAATACTCAATGCCAATTTTGATACCACAAAGATAATATAGTTGACTATAATTACTATAGATACCAAATAACAGTATCTTATTTAACAGTACCATGTGGTCTTTTGACTAATTTTAATATAGCTCAGTATCATTGTAAAACTATGCAGTTTTGTATTTTCAATACTGATACTTGTTGAAATGAGTATCTACTTCTTTCGATTAGTATCTGGGACAACTCTAGCAGTAGACCAAGACTGCAACTACAACCCAACTTAATAATGCTAAAGAACGCTAACCCAAGACTAAACCAGGACATAACACTATTTAAACATCAAACTCGATATAGTTTTAAATCAGAATAGACCAGAACAAAAAACGAAGTTGAAGTAAGAGAGATTTAAGTCACAAAGAAAGCTCTAAACTAAAATAAACTGGTAATTGAGCCGCATAAAGTGAGATACAAAACTTCTGAAGAAAGTTGCACTACCAGCCATACCCACACAGCAGTTTAAATATCAAGGTATTGAACAAGCAACTGTGGAATTAGGTCAGTTTTCTGGATTTTTCTTTGAGCTTAACACAAAAATCAAAGAGTGACTACGCTGTAAAAGAGATAAATCTGTGTGCAAAGTGTTTAATTAATCCCTGGCTTTGCCTCTGGAGATGGCTGTATTCCCCACACAGTTCAGCAGAATTAGCACTTTTCAATGACAGAGCCGCGCTGGGTGTCAGATGGCAATTGGAGATTAATGCCATTACATCAGCCACTCCCAACCCCACGGGGACAAGTCCTCTCTACCTCCTCCCCTACTCTTCTGGTCCCTCGCTGACTTCCAGACGCCCAGTCACCAGCTCATCCTGACCCAATGCAATCTTTCTTCCTCCTTGTCCAAATCTTCTGCTTTTTATCCCACTCCGACTGTGCCCCTGGTCTGGCCCGCCAAGCCGCTCCTCGCCCCCATCACCGCCTTTAAAAGCTATTGAGGGCCACCAAACACAGCAACCATAAAACATCATGTGAAAGGTTAACAGTAGGGAATCAATAAACATCCTTTGAAGATCCATTTGAGAGTGAGGTGAAAGCAAAATGTTGCCAATGTTACATAAAAAAAGAGCTTTATAACTGGCTGCCATGAATGAAAAAATATATATTCCCCTGCTATTTGTGGTTTATTTTTTTCCTATTCCTGGATTTGAATATGAATAGATGAAAAGACACTCGATTGTATACACACTAAAAGAATTAAATCTCCTTTTCCCTCGGTGACAAGGGTGGGTGGTTAAGCAGCACCTTTGAAGACCCCTTTATTAGCATAACCCACACTGCTTTTCTAA
This sequence comes from Periophthalmodon schlosseri, assembly GCA_000787095.1. Lineage (NCBI taxonomy): Eukaryota > Metazoa > Chordata > Actinopteri > Gobiiformes > Gobiidae > Periophthalmodon > Periophthalmodon schlosseri. The sequence goes on from JACM01068549.1 coordinate 38,463, forward strand.
AGTTATTTTTACATGTTGTTTTATATTTACTTTATCCAAGGCCTGTATCTCTAAGTAGGCCACGAGGACAGGTCCAAATGGAGTGCCAAGGTGCTGCCCACTCAGATCACTATACTAGGGCAGCGCAGTGGGTGTTGGGCCTGCAGGCAACACAGCACTTGACAGCACTTGACATGAAGCGAGACCGTGGCCAAATATAGACCTGTGAGTGGTGGACATGTATAGACAATTACATACATAGTGACACCCGGGGGACATAATGTACTCGCCTTGCAATAAGCTGTGACACCAGAACAAAGCTTAAGTGACAGACGCAATGTACAGGCAAAAGCACAATCAGAGATGAGATAGGCAGCCACTATACTGTCCACTGTTTGGACTGTAACTCATGGCAAACAGCACTGAGCTAGTCCTGTTTCTGTAGGCCCCTCTGTATAGGAGACTTTATTAGGTTTACAAGTCTGAAGTTGAATTTGCTGAGAGATGGATAGTTGAATAAAGCTTTATAACCTCCATGTGGACTTAAAACAGTGTAAATAATGACATTACTCACAGGCATTCACTCATTGATACAGTGGAGGTGTAAACACAGGTGTATCAATGTCTTGCCCAATGACACATCAGTAGTACAAGTGGGGAACAAACAAAATGCGGGTGGGCACCTAAGCTTCTTAATACAAAGGCTATAGATTTGTGCTTTAGGTTTACAGCAGTTATCCTGAACATCTGACAGAGTTCTCCAGATATAGGACCTGTACAGAGGTGTAAGTTTAATGTGTTAATGGTGCAGGTGTATGCTGCCTGTGGCCGTGTTTAGGGCAGAAGTTGTCACACATAAGAGGTTTACATTAACCTGAAGTCCTAAAATCCCAGAGCAGTGATCAGCCAGCTTTTAGATTTTAAACGGACACAATTGGTCAGGAGGCTTCATTAGTCGCCTCTGAGCCGCACCAGCAACTAGAGTCATTAGCCAAGCCAAAAGTACATTTGACGTTGCCAGGCAACGGCGGGGGGGTGGCCGCCAGGCAAGGCAAGCTGGCCAGTCTGTGGGCCGTTAGCCAACCAATTGGCACTCCTTTCTTTTTTCTTTTTACTTTGCTCAGTCCAAGGAGGTCATGGGGAGCGGGAGGGAACAGTTCTCTGAACTCCCACCTCCAGCATGTCCCACTTTCATGTCCCTTTTTAGACACTGTGACAATGAGTTTTCAGAGAACTCCGCTGCAACTCCATCCTCCTGCTAAATGACCAAGTTCAGTTTCATGCTGCGGTACAGAGTTCTGCATAGACTTCGAGCATGCATCTGGCAGTAGTTAAGATGTCTGTTTTCTAAGTCACATTATACTATACCCAACATACATTTCTCTCTGCAACCAGTGACAGAGTTCCCAGCATTTCAAGCTCCCTGCATAGAAGCCTGCAGTGCATTGTACTTTTATCTCCTCTCCCTGCTCATCCTGTCACAGACATACACACTCATATACAGAGGCACAAAAGTCTGGGGGCTCAATAGCAGCAGGTGGCTTAGGTGACATTTTAATCCCTTATTACTGAGTGCAGGATTAGCCAACAGATCAAGGCAGAGTTAATTATATGAATTCATCAGAGGCTGGGCGAAGAGGCAGCCTGCTATCCCCTAGGGCCAAGACCCACCTCCAGCCCCACCACCAACACAGGCTCACACACAAGTGACATTCAGCCTGCCACACCAGCTACTGATTATTAGCAACACCAGCGCGCACATCTAAGATAGTATACAGTACAGTGGCTCCTCTGGAGACGCTCTAAGACAAATGACATGTTCTACCTTCCCATTGGCAAACACAGAATAAAGTGTGAGGAGATGTGGCTGTGGCTGCAGAGGCTGAGAGCAGTTCAGCACCCCCGTCTTGCTTTATCTTTGTCTCTCTCTGCCCCTTTGGCCTCCAAAACCAATATGCTTCCCACCACAGCCCCTTAATGGGTTGATCAATGCTGACAAATAGGCAGCTCATGCTGTCTTGCCTGGGAACTCACAGCTCTGTGCCTGTGTGCTGCTGCACTTAGAGTGGCCATCTCTCTTTCAACATCCCCTCTTTTCCACATTTCTCTTTTTTTCACACACTTTTTTTCACCTCTCCATATTTTCTGCTCCTTCATGCTCTATTTCTTTTATGTCTATACATTTTTCCTGCTAATTTCCAGGGGCAAATCTATATTTCTCATTCAGCTACAATGAATAAAAGTCACAGAGGGAGTGGAGAGCCACCCGTGCAGAAGAAAGGCACTTACTTACACTCTGCAGTAAAAGACTAAGTTAAAATTTGAGCCAGTGGACAGACCAATCTCTGAAAATATGCATATAGCACTATTAGACATTTTACATTGCTTTTGTTATTCTCCACTTGGTGGTTCGGAAGCCACAGGTGCCCTGAGACTGACTGAAAACACCAAAGCAACCACCTGTGCCATTGTCGCCTGATTTGAATAGCAAAAGAAGCTGCATGTAATAGGCATTCAAGACCAGGGTACAACATTCTACCACAATATTTTAAAGTATTTTGGAATAGGACCTTAAACCCTGAACTTATGGCTTTTTCAAATTTTTGACCGATTTTGATCTCTTTATTTGACCATTTATGTACACTACGCTAATAGGCTTCTCATTGTCTGTTTAAGCACCAGTGAATTCACTGAAGCTGTTGATGCCATTAACAACCTTTTTAATACAATAAAGATGAGTGGCTGGTGTTGCTTTTAAGAACGTGAAAAGCAAATGGGCACATAAATATTTTATCAGTGTTTGTTTACACATAAAGGTTTACAGCCAAGACAAAGAAAAGAGCTTTATTTAACTTTGTTTATCATCATATTAGTCTAATTGTTTGCTATCACCTTCCAGATAAGTTTGTATCATTACTTCATTAATTCCCTTATTTCCTCTGAGTAAAAGGAACAGGGCCAACACACCAGGAAAGAATGTCTCCTCAAACTGATGTGTAAGTTCCAAAGCCGGCCAGAGACGGCAGCATGTCGCAGACACAGTTTAGAGCCTTGGTGCATGCTCTGTCTCCCACAAAAGCGGAGAAGAAGAAGCTAGTGTCTGTGGCGGCGAGGAAGAGGGAGAAGGGGGCGCTGACAGCTCAGCAGAGGGTGGCTGCTGCTGCTGAAATCTGACCTATTTTTAGCTCCGTGTCTGCGCTTCTTTTTAAAGATAGGTACTGGGGGTCGCTTTGGGAAAAGGAGGGGGAGCATCTGCTCCAAAACACTGCTCCTATTGAGCCCAGACACTATTCCCCAGCGTGACGAGCCGCGTCAGAGGGGAGCGTCTCACTGTTTGTGTTTTGTCTCTGTAATCTCTGTCCCGTTCTCCATAATTACCTGGAAATTGATTCCCCCCAGAGCAGGGTTTTGGCTTTTAATTTATCTCTATGAATCCGGTATTGGCTCTTCAGTCCTAGGAGAGACCCAGCTGCACATCCTGAACCAATCTATATCACCCTCCCTCCTGGCCGGTCTCGCCAAATCCAGTCCCCAGACCCAGCCAGCTTTCATAGACAGACATTTCTCTTTGCCTATTTTTATTTCTACCTGCTGTCTGGTGAGCGGGCCACCTCTCGAGGAGCGCCCCAGCTACAAACGGACAGGAAATGGATGAGAGATCGAACCATCATGCTATGCTGTGCTCCATAAAGCCCCTGTTCTAACACTGACTGCAGATGGATTGCTGTGTAGATCGGTGCGACCAATGGCTAGTGCACTATATTACATTTATTGGACCTCCTCCCCATCTCCTCCTCCTCTTCACGCAGACGCCAGTAAAAAATAGACAGGGGGAGTCGTGGCGGAGGAAGGTAGGGTGACAATTGGACACACTGAGACAAGACTAACAAATTAGTCAAAGTGACAGGGAGTTTTATGAGGTCTGTGCTTGTGAGGCGCCTGGCCCTCCACCCCGCACTGTGTCCCGGGGCATCAGAGGCACAGCCAAAAGTGTGGGCGCATAGAAGAGGGTTTAGAAGCCAAAGCAGAAAGGAAGCATAATATATCAACAGTAAAAAAAAATGATTTTTTTTTTTTTTTGTTTATGGAGTTTTGGAACAGCAAAACTGGTGGTAATAATATAATTTAATAGGTTTCAAATAGAGCAGAGTCACAGGATTTGTCTGATCATACCCAAGATAAGTAAAAATAAAGGAAGAAAATATATGAATCCAACAGTCTTTTCAAGAATTAGGGAGTGAGTTCAGTTAAGATCTCGAACAATTTGCACAAACAGGCTGCACTGTTAGTGACAAATGCTCAAAGAGTCCCAAATTCACATCAGCAGATTTATAAGTCTACTAACTCAATGATTCATGCAATACGACTCAAGCTTGACATGCATGCTGTTGGGTTGGCACCGAATATAGTTTTCAAAGTAACGAGAGTTGTCATAGTAAAATGAAGAAAATGAAAATATGAAATCACAAAAAAAAACTTTTGATATGTTGGTAGCTAACAATATAATACTTGTATCACACTTTGCCCAATCTATTGACAGCGTTGGGAAGTACACTTTGAAAATGTATTTAGTTACGGAATAGATAATACCGACATTCAAATGTATTCTGTAACATGTTCAGTTAGTGTTAATCAGAGTGCTGTATTCCACATACTTCAAATATTTTCACATTAAGTAGCTTTATGTTTGTTGCGCCATTTGCATTTATTTATCACTAGTTAGAGAAGGGGAAAAAATCCACCATGCACACACCTCAAGAGGGATGTTTTCTCTTTTTTGTAATAATTTTGTACAGTTTGAAGCCAAAATACTACACGGTATTCCTTTGACTGTAGTAAGTGTGAATGAGTACCACCAAATGAAAAAGTAACTATAACAGTCACTCAAATTTGTATTGAATTGAATATACATATTTATTGTATTTAACACTGTCTATAAAATACAAAGGTGAATTCGGTACATGAGTGCAAAATCCAAACATTTAGTATGAAATGCACAGAAATGATGTGTGCATACAAACAAAAGAGCTGGCGCTTCCCGAGAGCATCCATCAAACACAAGGCCACAGTACAAATGTTTCTGAGCCCAGCCGGGGGAAAGCGCCGCTAAAGTGGCTCACGGCATAAAGAGGAGTGGGAGAATAATAATAAGTGGAAGGTAATGACACATCATGCATCTGTCAGATTTATGAGTCCATACTGTGCTCTGCTCCTCTCTGCTCCTGACTGTACCTGCTGCTACTGCTGCTACTGCTGCTACTGCTGCTACTGCCGGGCACGCTCAAACAGAGCTACTGACGGGACCATGTCAGCGGTGAGCCATCCCCAAAAGCACCGTCCACCAGTGGCTTATGAAACACAACTGGACTCTGTATCTGTGCTGAGGGCAATGACAACCTCTGACAACAGGACACTCACAGCCCACAGCGCCTGTACTGGCACTGAGACAGCAGCACATAAAGCAAGCACTAAATAGCAAGTACAAGAGAATGAACACCTAAACTGAACTGAAATATTGTGTAATTTCATCAAAAAGGAAGATTATGGCAAATTATGTAGCTTGGTTTTGTACACAACAATACAGTAATGAGTATGTTTTGGTCCACCCATTATTTACTTCTCATTTGCATGTCATTTTGGTAAGCTGCTTGTTCCTTTTTGATTTGGATTTGGCAATTACCAAAAGCGTTTTCGGGCAAAATCATTTTGTTGTTTTGGGCATCATTGCACATTTAGAATAAAAATTCAATGTGCTCATTATCACTTGATTGGACTTGCTTTGCTGAATACTGTGCCTTAATGTTCTTTTTGGTAGTACAAGAGCACAGTTTGAACATCACAGTGATGGGTTTATTTAATGGAAGTAAAGATTTGGTATTTTGCAAGAATTATAAAAATAAAGACATGAAGCAACACATAAACTTATGAAGTACAAATCAGTCATAACAGCTGCAACAAAGAAGTAAAAGGCACTCTAAGAGAAACTTGCATATTCAAAGTAAGGAGAATGCTAAAGTATGGACTCTTTAAGTTGCCTGGCATCAGGACTGAAATTCAATGTACAGGATTGACAGTCTGGTCACACTCCCTCCTCTGCGTTTTGGGCCAAACTCGGCTATCAGGTTTCATTTATCCCAGTGACACATGGGAAACGAACAAGCTCATTCGTCATCTATTATAAAACAAAGGCAAATTTCTCTCACCTCACATTAACAGTGTTTAGAACTTCACTCATTGATTCTGCAAGAGTCTGCACTGTTTTGCAGTACTAAGTGGTATTGTTGAAGTCTTTGTTATTTCTAAGATGCCATGTTGGTTTTCATGTTGACAGTCCATGGATTTCTCTAATTGGTCAATCACACCCATCTAAATTTGATAGGAGATAAGACTACTCATCTTGGTATGTATAGAAAATATAGGTAGTCTTGTCCAGCCAGGCTACTTTTCACAATTTCACCAAATATGTAAGGATACTCATGTTCAAAAGATGTATTCTGAATAACTGATTTAGAAAGCAGCATCCAGTTATTGTCCTCTTTGACACACAGCTGAAAACATGTACAAATGAACTATACAATAAGCCGTGAACTGAAGCTACAAGTAATTCAGCTGCTGTGGTGCTGATGGAGTTGAGATCATGGAAGCACTCATCAAAGCGATAGTATCACTGATAAATGGTCTCATAAATGCTCAGTGTCGAACAAATGCACAAATAAAACAGCTCTTATAATGAAACACAAGACGAATTATCATGAGCTGTGAATGACTTGTTATTAGATGCACAACTGCATGCATGCATGTTTGGTGGCACTACACACACACACACACACACACACACACCCCAATAGATAGATAGATAGAAAATAGACAGGCATTCATACTCCAGTGTTGTCAGTTGTGCCCAGCCATGCCTTTGGAGAAAAATCCCCCGCAATGGAAGTGTGCTCGGAGCCTGCGTGAGTACAGAAGGCTGTTTGTGAAAATGATCACATCAATCGAAGAGATAGATAAAAAGACTGGGAGCAATTGATAAAGTGCCACAATTATTTGGAAGATGAATGAGTGAATTTGCTTTTGAAATTGGACTGGATCTTGGAGCAATGGAACAGAACTCATCATCATCAATGAGGCTGCCGTTAGATTGCTTTTTGTCACAACCCCGTGCGGCTGCGGACAATTGGATCCATCTGCCAAATAGGATCAAATAGACCTACTCACGCTACATCGAGGTGATATATAGTGACCATGTGTAAAACATATTATACAGCGCACATACCATACATCACTGAGAGGCTTGCTTACGTGTGGGGTGAAGTGTAGCATTTGTCATTATGCGCAATACAAATAATTCAGGGTAAATAAAAGAAAACATAGGTCATCCAGCCTCCAGGGGGCACAAGTTGGCACATTTTTTGAGCCAAATATATATATATATATATATATATTGAAAATATGGGGGTATGTCAGAGGCTCAAGTCAGACTGTAATTATTGAGTACATAAAATAGAAAAGACATGAAAAGAAAGATAAAAAATTACACAATATGCTATTTTAAATCAACACATTTAAAAGCTTAGTTTTCAGTAAGGACCACAACCTCCTCTAAATATTATCCTTTTATTGCCATTAAAGTATATTTGAAAAGATGCTTCTCATAAAACTGTGAGTTACATTATTGTGTCCTATTTTTATTTAATGCTATAAATCCACAGGCTTTAGCTGTTATAAGCTCATAATGATGCATTGGTTAACACTGGCTGAATATTTGAGCCACATAAAAATGGTAATAGATTAAACCAGGGCAGTTTGGGAGTGTTGATGCTGCCTCCACAGACCCTATAGCATACACAAGTGGGCATCCATATGCATTGTATGCGTGTGTGCATATGATAAAGCACACAAGAGAAGCCCACGTGGCGGGGGGCTTTGTGCAAAACACAATAAGTGATGTATTATGCTGGGGGGTAGGTGACAGGGTCTGTTTGTACAGTGAAAGTCTGCAAATGGGACACTATTATGAGTATAGAGCTATGAAGAATGGTGTTTGGGCACAGATCTGTCCATAGAAAAATCTGCAGTTTTTACCTAAAATATTTGATGTCTGAAAGTATCCTACAATTCAAATATTGATTCAAATCCTGGTTCTTAGTTGTAAGGTACTTTTTAGGATGGCACAATATTGGAAAAAAGCATTTCATTGTGATTTTTCTGACAGGTATTGCTATTAGATTTGAGACATGTTTAAAAAGTAGGATTCTGTCCAAAGTGCACATTGTAAACAACTGCAGGCGCGTTAACATTTATGACCAAAAGACTGAAGTATGATCTGAAAATAATTCTGAACATGTTTGTAGAGGTTTAGACTGCAGGTACAACAAGATCTATATATTATCTATATAAAGACATTCTATTATCTGAACAACTATGTTTTATAACTTGATAATTGCTATTTTGATTTAATTGTGGTGTATTGTACTTTCACATGCATGTATATAAAAATGCAATGCAAAAATCATCCATTTTCAACCCTTGCTTAAGTGATATTTTGTTTTAAGTTACTGTTTGACTTACTAGAGTATCTTCAGTATTTGCTTATAGCTTCTGGCTTGTGGCACCAAGTTCCTCCTGTCTAATTCACATTTGCTGCATGTCAAAGTATATGATTGTGCCAGTGCGGTCTTCTCTTTGTTTGCTCAGATGTTTTCACATTGTTGGGTTCCATGACAGGCTTGTTATTTTTGGTGTCATCTAGCCTTATATTGACTCTCTATGCAGATATGTAAAATGTCAGCTCCATTATATTCTGTTGCAATCCACAGAAATCCAAAGCAAAGGCTGTTTTCAAAGAGGTGACAGGCAACACTTATAAAGCATAATTACATTTTACTGACATGTGTGTAAATGTCACTGTCAAATCACATCTTTTAAGCTTGTTTTAGTAATACTCAAATTTCAAACTCAGTTTTGACACTAAGAAAAACACTTGATATCTAGGCTCGTCACGATAATTACTATATCCACTTATCATTCAATATATGAAAGCTGGAACAATATATTTTTGGGCTCAATATTTATCGTGGGAACTTTTTCTTTGCAATAATGGGGAGATTTGTGTTATTTTTGTTGTAATACGATTTGAACTGTAGAGTAACTTTTATGGCTAATTATTGCTTCATTCTGCTATTTATTTTTTGCAGCTCAGGCACTTTAATGATACTATATATTTTAAAATGGGTTTACTGGGATTATCCTGCTTTGTGTTAGTGGCATAAAATAGTTTCAATATTATCATTCATTTTGGTATTTCTCTGTAGCTTTTCTCTGTATATCGTGCTTCAAACTTTGTCATCGTGACAGGCCTGTTGATATCCAATACCGATTTGATACTACTGTGTTAATTAATTACATGTACGCTAAAAATCGGATCATTATGTCTGGAGTTATCAGGTTATTGAAATGCCATATAAACAGTTACGTCATATGTGAGGAGTCTGATTTCTCTCTGAGTGTTCACACCTTAACAAGTGTTGACAAGGACAAGTATGGAAAAAAGGGCAAACGAATGTGGCAAAGACTAAAGTGAAAGATTATGTGTTTAAGATAGCTATTTTAAAATGCATTGTACTTTATCTTCTAAATACAGCATTAACTGACACTAGACGTAAACACACCAATAATCAGATCTTATTATTGGGTTATATAATTATTCTAGTTATATGATATGTAAATATACCCCCTGTTCAGAAAAGGTCAAATTTTTGTCCTGTTACATGTAATTTTTTTCAGTATTGATACTTCAAATGAATATTAAGTTTCAATTGCATTTATTTGGGTTTTTAATACTTCTGACAACCCTAACCTATTTGTTGATATAGTCTTCCAAAAACTCACTACACAGTCATTTCGTCCCCTGGATCAGTCAGCCCGGAGCCCCCTGTATATATCCACGCAAACCTCCACGTGGCTGGTTCTTGTGCGGTCATTGTAGGGGCCTGGCTA
>JACM01028089.1:0-28991 GCA_000787095.1 Periophthalmodon schlosseri
GGGCCCTTTAACAAAAACAATGTGTACGCAAGATATTAAAAATCGATATAGCAGACACTGTATCTCACCAATATGGCTGAACCAGGTTGCCGTGGGTTGCAGACATTACCCTGCGCTTTATTCTACGGCTCGGTTCAAACGCTCGGTGCCAAATAGCACATCTGCTGTTGCCTCTCGCCACTCCAATCTAGTAAATTAAAATTCAGGGCAAAGCTGCGCGCGGTTAGCAGAATGTGTAGTGTGTGCGGTTTCAGGTTGACTTTGGTGCCACTGATCTAAACGCGTGCGTGTGAGCGAGTGTGTGAGAGGGAGGGAGAGAGAAAGAGGGAGGGAGGGAGGGGGAGTGGACAGCTGCTTGGAGCTTTAGTGCCAGGAGCGCAGAGGAATGGATTACCTGGATATGTGACCAGATTATAGGGATATGTCTGTACAATGCCAGCGCGAACATCTATATGATTAGTCATGAGGGAAAATGCATCCGCGCAATTCTTTAAATGCACATGGAAAGAGGAAAAAGAGCAGCGTCGGTATTTCCCGTTTGTTATAATATTGCCAAGATGGACGGGATTGAAATGTAGATCAACCGCGTTTCAGCAACTGAGCCTCAAAACCTTTAAACGTATCACAAAAGCTCGAGTGCAACTGAACCAGGACGTAAAAGTGATGTAGATTCACGTTAAAACGGTATGAGTTCAAATCGAAATCAAGACTATCGATACTTTCCAGCCGACGTCATCAACGTTCCCTGGGGGCGCGATGCTAACCGAGGGCACTACTCTGTCAGAAGCTCCATTAGACTTTAATCTGGCCTTCATTTGGGGCGACAGCGGCTCAGTTGGTTTGAGCGTTTGTCCACGGAATCGAATCCCGCCCTCGACATAAACGTCGTCGGTGGAGGGGTCACATCCGTTGACCCGCGGGTCGGCGGTGCGATTCCGGCTCCCGCAGACGGACGCTGTCGTTGTGTCCTCGGGCGAGACGCTTAACCGCTTCTCGCTCCCAGCGTCTGCGTGCGTTGGTGTGCGAATGTGTGTGCGAACGGGCGAGTGGTTCCTTGATGTAAAGCGGTTTGAGTGTCCTGAATGTGGAAAAACGCTATATAAAAATGATCATTTACCGTTTATTCTAACACAGTTTTACCAGACAGAGCTGACTTAGTTGGATTTGTGATGTTAAACAAGTCCGTCTCACATAAAATGACAGTCACAAGCTAGCATAGCATTAGCCAACAGTTTTTCAGTTAGTCACTTTCACCGTTTTTGTTGAAAATCAAACTCCCAAACAGGACCATGAACGCTCGGATTGATCGTGTTGTTTCAATCCACTTTGTATTTTCCCTTGCGTTTTCAGACAATCTTAAAACTTTTTTTGTCAGTGTTTGCTAACGTGTGCATTGTGTCTCCGTGGTAACTGCTGAACATTCCGCCACAGAGATACACGTAGAACACCCCCACTGCAAAGTATCAATATAGAATGTTTTAAAAATGAATTACAATCACAACTTAAACTAGGTTGCCAGTACCTTAAAATGCAAATTGACAATCACTGGATTAAGCTACACCAAATTGGCAAATGAGACAAAAATGTAACGTTTCAACAAAAAACGCAATGATAATATGGTTAAATCTTGGTTCAAATAGGATATAAGAAGCGGAGTAACTAGTGATGAGATATTTGTGAACGAGTCGGCTCTTTTGAACGGTTCCTTAACGTGAGCGGCTGGAACCGGATCTCATTTTGAATGTTTTTCTTTTTTATTTGCATGCATTTTTATACAGTTTAACCCTGAACCAACACAAGAATCAGCGCAGAAGCAGAGCAGGCGACACGAGTGAGAGCTTTGTGAACAAAAAACATATTTGGCATCGTAATAACAGTTAGTTTTAAAATGATCATTATCGTTTAGTTTAGATTATTCATAATTTCAATGGGTAAACTCACTCCCACTCTCAGTTTGAACCATTTTAAACACATCTGAGCCTTGGTGATTTCTCTCTGTGATTGGTTTGTTATTAAAATGAGTTCTCAAATTTGGCATCTGTCGTATAAACAAATAATAAAAGAACCAGTCTCTTGAACGGCTCTTCCCATAAAAGAGCCGAAAGTCCCTTCAGTAGGAGTAACATGTTTGAACAATGCACAATGGCATCGAAAACTATCCAAGACTGACCCCAAAAATGTCTTTCCTGAAGCACTACACTGACTAACATCAGATTTTCATTCATCTTGCCAACTTTCTTTCGATGTCTACTGTTTTGGCACTGTTACATTTGCACTAATTTTGTGCATTTTATTTATTAATTAATTAAGAGCTGGTGTGTCAAAGGAATTTTTAGACTGTGAGAAATCAGCTAATTCCATAAAACAGTTCTGCCTTTGTGAGTACGGCTCCGATCCTGTTTACTAGAGTTGACTTTGACTGCAGCGTTCACCACCTCCATGTTTTACCTCCCAGTTAGAAATGCCACACAGAGCGAGGTGCTCTGGACAACGCAGATACAATCAAATGCCAAAGCCTGGTGACTTTACAATGAAAGAAAAGTCAAATGGAAACCACTGGGAACAATATGTGAATATGGGAACAATATGTCACCACCGAGAGACACAAACACTGGCCTCCTATGACCCTTATACTCAGCGGTCAGTAATGTAAAGTGCATGTGAAAGGTTAGATTATTCATTTCACCAAAACACAGTTCGCGTAATGACATTTAAACGTGCTGTGCCTGGTTTGTACTGTTTTAAACGGTTTGCAGTGGTCCAGAGTTATTCCTCACTTACCTTTTGCATTCAGAGCATCCTAATTACTCTCCCCGACGACTTTATAAGCGCTTTTCACAACTTTCAGAGACCAGAGTTGGAGTTTTTTCCGTGATGGTAAAGCGATGGTAACGTGCACTTCCTGATAATCGAACAGTAAAATGCTTTTTAATCATACGCACATACATTTTGTTCAAATAATTGGGAACAAATTGGGCACTGGACCTTCAAGATTTCACTGAACATCTTTCCTATATTATTTGTGGAGATTTTTATCTTTTTACTTCCTGGTTGGACACGAGCAGGAGTTATGACATACGTAGAAGTAATTCCATAACTGTTACCTTTAGCGACCAAAATGTTAACAAAGGCCAAAACTTGTCTAAATTGTCCAGCAGTTGTGATTAAACTAATAAAAATAAATGACAGCACCTTTTGTTGAGCCCATGTTTAAACTGACAGAAAAATGTCTTCCTTGTGCATAAATTGTCCCTGTATTTTGGACGGAATTTTCCATATCGATGACGTGGAGGTATTGCTGGGTTTCAGATGACATCACGATATTCTATTGGACAATTATATTTAATACAGATTTCTGTTATAATACAGTGAGTTCTTGGTGCTAGTCTCTAATAAAAATGATCAGGTTCAGAACTCACCTCTACTTCCAAGTAATTTTGCACTTTTCAACTTCTTTTTCCCCCACAAACTGTCTGATATAAAACTATGGCTGTGTCTGAATGTCCCCCTTAGTCCCTGACCCCTCATTCACTGCCCAGCCCCGCACTCTTTAGTGGACTCTATAGAGCACTCAGTCACAGAGAGATTCAGACACACAGCTCGCTACTTTCGGGTCACGTGACTCCGGCGTCTGGGTGGAAAAAAGTCTAAAGGCTAAACTCTGATAAAACTTGATTTCTGTAACAAATAATGATGAGATTGGACTGGCACAAGTATTTATGGATTAATGAAAACATACACATTTTTGTCAAGCTGAATCTCACGTAAACAGACTGGAGTCATCAGCTTTTTGTCTGAGATGTGAAAATCCTCTCTCTTTTAACCGCTTGAGTTAAGGTAAGCGGCTAACGCTAGCAACTTTACACAGCAACGTTTTTTTTACGAGTGTTTTATTCATAATTAGGATCAACAGTGCGATAAACCAGCGCTTCTGTCTGCTTCAATCAGTCGTGTTGTGTCCAGTTAAAGACCTGCCGCTGTCCACTGCTGTTTTTCCGACTCCCGCAATGCATTGTGGTCTATACTGGGCACTACTTTTCAAGCTGTATTTGAGTGCCCTACTTTTTCACCAACTGGACATTCGGACACCACTAAAAATGCTCCTCATCCCTCTCTCTGTAACTGCTGCTGTCAGACTCGTCATTTTGGTCTTAAAATGTTCGTATTAACCCGCTCTACGTGATCCTGGTGTTTTTATTCCGCTATTGTGTCCGTAAATCGAGATATGAACATAATAACGAGGTCGGCCCTGCTAGCGTTAGCAACAGGTTTGACTGACACTGTTGCTAAGCGCTCGTTCCCTGCAGTGCGGGCGGAAGGGACGTTGCCTTCAGCAGCCTCGCTCCGCATTGGCTCTTCGGTCGCTATGATGCTCGTGGTCGAAATTCCAAATGTGGAACTCGGCTCCAAATTCGTCCCTGTAACCGCACCGGCCTCGACGAGCTTCGTTTGACCGGAGCCGAACGCTGCGGGTGACGTCACGCTCAGTCCACTTCTTTATCCAGTCTATGATTCAGACACAGCCCAAGACAAATATTTACTTCAGGGACTATTCCACCAAACCCGTCACAAAACCTGTCACTTAAATTTAAATTGACAATTTTGACAGCAGCTATAACGTGTGCGCGGATGTTTCGTATCTGATGCTGAACTATTTATAGGCCACGTCCTGGAGGAGCACAGCGGGGGTCTCGAAGCCGGAAAAGTGTAAATGGAAATCAGTGGGGAGCGGAGACCTAATTGGAATGCTTTTATGTTATTGATGTCGTTGTCACATCCGTCTGTCTGCTCGCGAGGGTTCAAAGCAAAATCCTCAAATGTCTCCAACACAATGGCAAGTTATAAAAAAAAAAAAAAAAGGTTTATTTCTGCAAAGTGCGTAGAGGGAAGCAAAGGGGAGGGCATCTGGCAAAAATACATACATCAAAACACAAAACAACTGATCAAATTAAGCAGCTGGAGGTTCAGAGCTGTGTAACATCAGAGCAAGGAAACATATTGAATTGCAGGTTAACTAAAGGTACACTGTGTAACTTTTCCTGCTTGTCAACATGGATGTTTTTGCTTGTCCAGAAATGTTCCGCAGTTTAAATATATTCATCTTTTGCTCATTACAAAGTCAATTACATATGTTTTTGTTGCTGATATACCCAAAGAAACATGGATTCTTACTTTGCGCGTGGTTTCCTCTTCACAGATCTGACCTGTAACTTGACCAGTATAAGTTTCCATGGAGATAGATACATTTTATGCCTTAGTATGGAAATCGTAGGTAAAGCAATAACATCTCCATTGCTGTGTAGTACATCTTAAAGAGGGAGTATTTTACTTCTGTGGGGTATTAACTGCTAACAAATAACATATTTACATCACCATGTTTCCTTTATTGTTTTGAAAAGGCTAAATTTGCCAAAAACAATGTATTAAAATATTCACTGCTCATCACATCAGGTTTGTGAAGTTGTAGTGTACAGTTTTGTATCATGTTTTTGTATATTTATGAAGAATTGTCGTGTGGGAGCGTGGGTGAGCGGCTTGTGGGCGGAGCAATGCACAGAATGTTACAGCTAACCGTGAGGAGGGTTCGAATAAGGCCCCGGAAGAGATCGCTAAATTACTCAAACATACACGGATGACATTTAAAACCACTTCAGACATGTTTTCTGATGAGGGAACAACGTTATAACAAAACGATTTTGCGTAATACCCCCTCTTTAAGAAAAATAAAGTAAAATACTGTAAAAATGAAAACATAAAAACTGTCTTATGCAGGAGCTGTAATGGAGACAAACCCAGCGGTGGAGCGGAGGAGCAAACAGGTTGATTGATCTGAGAACCTTGACACACAGGCCAAACAGCAGGTGAGATGTTCCTGTTGAACCTGCACAAAAGCAGCTCCACCGCTGACTGGGGACTCGAAAGGTCAATGACTCCAAATGTGAATCGAAAATGAAAACCATTTTGAAAGTAAAAGAGAACTGCGCGAAAGGTCAGATGATTTGATATGGCTATACATTTATACAAGCAAAGGTAATAGTGTAAATAGTGTAAAAATCTAAGTATAATTGTGTTTATTTAAAGGTGTACCACGTAACTTTTCTTATGGATGGTCCGGTACCTTCTTGTCTCTATGGAAATATGATTATTTGACATGGTATGAAGCTTATCAATTGCGTTTACTTAATTACAGATGTTTTAACGCTAAAATTATGACAAAAAACTTGCATTTCTATTGTGAAGAGGGCTGCCTTTCCACAGACCTGACCTGTAACTTGGTAACTCGTTTTGAGTTTATTGTTATACGTTTCAGACAGAAAAATAACATCTCCATGGCGACTCCAAAAACTCCAACACAAAGCTATCAACATTACCGCAAATTAGATCAGAACTTTCCAATAAAAAACGAACAAGGCGACGCAATAATCGAATCCGGGGGGCAGCAGCGCACGGGTTTATCAGATCTTCACCTCCTCATTGGTCAGAATCTCCCATGTGACCTTGGGCCGGGGGGACAAAGAGAGGAGAAGGTCAGGCTTATTTCTGTTTTAAATGGTCAACTGCTGATGTCCCCGCTGCAGCCCAGGGCACAGAGCACACAGAGCAGATCGCCTTTAATAGCACCGTGCCCCAGAATCCCACTGTCAACTTGTGTGTGTACATTTTTCATGGCCGTGTCCGTGCAAAACAAGTCTTATATATCACCTTTAGTCCATACGAGGATTAGCTTGACCTTAAAGGGCCCGTATTACGCTATTTACTGATCTGTTATAATGTTTCCTCATCACAAACAGACCTGGAGTTGTGTTTTGTTTCATTCGCGCACGTTTAACGCGCAACCCTAAAGGTAAAAGGTAGATGTTAACTTGAAAACTACCGCTTCGTGACATCATAACGTGGAACAGAGCATTTGAGCTTGGAGATGTAGACAGACTAATACTACAGAATTGCTCAAACACGTGTGAATGGAACAAAACACAACTCCAGGTGTGTTTTTGAGGAGGTAACAGCTTTGTAACAAGAGTCACATTTGCGTAATATAGGACCTTTGCAGCTTTTAAATTATGTGTTTGAGGTATGGGGAAAATCTGCAGCACTATCTCAGTGGTTCATTAAAGCAATAGCCTATGATGGTTCTTTCTTCCATTCTATCGTTGTCAAAAGTAAAACTATTAAAGTACTAAAACTTTTATTGAAACTACCAGCAGATACTCAAAATGAATATCAAGCTCTTTTCTTAGTATCGAAATCGAGCTTCAAACTGAATTACGGTGACACCACTAGCCCTAATCACTGCATACTGTTGTTGTCTCCTTGGGCAAGACACTTCACCCACCTTCCCTAAATTTGAATGTGGGGATCAGAGACACCAGTGGCGGCGATTGGCAGCCATGCTTTTGCCAATCAGCCTCAGGGCAGCTGATACATGTAAGTGCAGTGGATGAATGAATAATGCAATGTAAAGAACCAGAACCAACCTGTGGAAAATCAGTCAAGGCATTAATAAAAGTAATTCAGCCCTGACACAGGAAGTGCTTTGGATAGGTATTTCTGCTGGCAACAGTGGAACAGTTTAAATAAGGTTAAACACAACAGCTCCACGCTTTAGACTTGAGTATTTTAAAGCTGAAATTATGTGAGAAAGTTTGGTGCTGGTATATGGATTTTAAGGAACTCACAGATAACGCAAAGGCTGGTCTAAAGCTATTTCAAACTCAAATGAGATGGTCATTTTGGATTACTTGGCGCTGTACCTGATTTTTACTGTCTTCAAAACGGTTTTCCAGTGGTCCAAAGTTGTTCCTCACTTACCTTATGCGTTCCCAGCGTCCTAATTATTCACCACAGTGAGTTTATAAGTGCTTTTCTCAACTTTCTGAGACCAGAGCGGAGTTTTGCCGTGACAGTCAAGCTAACTACAACTAGCCTGCCAACGCGCACTTCCTGATTATAAGATACAGACAGCACACAGCTCAAACACATGGGAAAAACTTGGGTACGGGGACTTTAAACAAAACAAAACGTATAGATTTTCCATGAGGCGGCAACATTATGACGGTAAAAACAAAGTAAGTTTGCCAGAAAAAGTTCCGCCCTGTTGCCGATTCCCTCAGCATCTTTTACCATTACAAAGCAGCCTATTATCTCCAACAAAGAGGTGTTGTTGACAAATGCGTGTGGGTAGGTGTGTGTGCAGTTCTTTTCAATCAGTGTAGCTTTAATGAGGACGTGTCTCAGTCAGGGGGTAAGATTATCAAGCACTAAAAACCCCCGTCTTCCATCTGTTTTGGTAATATTTTCAAAAGCAGGCGACATCTTGCGTTAATCTGGCTTTGTTTTGGCAAGATGCTTGTTAAAAATGCTGACCCATTGATCAACGGTTATTAATAGTCAGATGAATAATGGCGTGAAGAAACAAACTAGCAGCTGTGAAATCCCACTGAGATGTCCTTGAGGTGTTTCTTGGAATTTAGAAATATGTAAATGTCTGAATGGGAGTTTTTACTTTATTATAGAGCGTGTGTGTTTGTGTGTGTCTGTGTGTGTGTGCGAAAGAACGTATTGCTCCAAGACAAAAATAAATCTATTAATAAAAGAGAGCTTGCTTGTCAAAACATTCAATTAGTTGTTTTTTTATACTGACAGATGTGTAAGTTGCGATAAGTAATTAATAATGAACAGACATTGGTGCTACGTTGTTGTTCTAGCCATAACTACAACCTTGTACTATATTTTTCACTTTATTTTACTTCTGCTACCATCCAGTAATTCTGTTGTTTTGGTATTTCTGGTCATAGACTGTATAAAGAAGTGGACTATGTGAGTGTGACGTCACCCGTAGCGTTCGGCTCCAGTCAAATGAAGCTCATCGACGCCGGAGCAGTTATAGCGGCGAATTTGGAGTTGAGTTCCATATTTGGAATTTCGTCCGCGAGTATCATAGCAACCACAGAGCCAATCCGGAGCGAGGCTGGTGAAGGTAAAGCCCCTTCCAACCCGCACCGCTGGTTAAGCAGGGAGCGGGCGCTTAGCAACTGTCAATTAATGTTCATATCTTGATTTACGGACACACTAGCGAAATAAAAACACCAGGATCGTGCAGAGCGGGGTTAATCCAACATTTTAAGACCAAAATGGCAAGGCTCACTGCAGCAGTTACAGACAGAGGGCCGACAGTTTTCCAATGTAAAGTGAATTGGAGCCAGAGTCAGTGGAGCCGGACGCGCGCCCATGAGCACGCCGTATTTGGAATGCTGCGGTTAGCACGTTAGCTATGTCCTTTTATATATACAGTACGTGTTCCTGGTTAAGAAGGAATCCCATTCATTTCAAAAGAGAACTACAGGAAAGTCTTGCTGCTAAAATATGATGTGAATTAAGTTGAACTGTGTAAAATGTACAATTTTCTTTTAAAGAGGCAAAATCAATTTTTTTTGCAGCTTTCTTCCATGTTATAACGTTGTTCCCTCATCAAAAACATGCCTGCAGATGTTTCATATGTCGTCCAAGCATGTTTGAGTAATTTAGCGATCTCTCCCGGGCACTTTTCGACCCCTCCTTATGGTTAGCTGTAAGATTCTGTGCAATGCTCCGCCCAGAAGCCTATGTCACCCACGCTCCCACAATACAACTATCCATAAATATACAAAAACATGATACAAACCTGTACAGAGCAACTTCACAATCCAGATGCGATGTGCAGTAGTTGCATTAGCGGGATGCACACAAACAAAACAAAAGTGAAACTTATGGGTGAATATACCATCTTCAAAACAATAAAAGGTAACATGGTGATCTAAATATGTTATGTGTTCGACGTTAATACCCCATAAAAGTAAAATACCCCCTCTTTAATTTGACACATTTCTGGGATAAATGCAAGTTACTACAGGGAAGTGGGCAGGTGTAGGTGGTAGGTAAAAACAAAGATTTTCTAAGCGCTAAAGCCTCAAATGCAAACATATAATAAGGGAAAACCGTTACAACATGAGCAAAACCTTATAAAAGTCTTGTATAAAATGTCCCCTTCATTTCCCGTGTGTCACTGGCGCAAACTGATCACATGGTCAGACTGTTCGTCTTATACGGAGGATTTCAGTCTGGATTTATAAGGCAAGATTGGTGAAAAATCAGTGATGAAACTGAAGGACTTAGAGAAGATGGAGAGTCTGAGGCGGCTGGTGGTTTTGCCACTGTAGAGGAGGAGGCTATATACGCATTTATATGAGTAAAGTAGAAAGACAATTAGGTGATGATTGACAACCAATAATTTGTTTTGTGAGCGCATTAATCAAGTGCACATTATGATAAGCTATCTTTTTACATTAGCCACTAAAGTATCACAATACAAATGACAGTCAGAGACAAAAACGGTTCCTTATCTTGATTAACAAAAAGAAAAAAAACAAAAAACAACTCCTACGAATTGCAAACTTGTCACTGTTTGATTGGCAGCATGAGATGGAAATTAAGGATGGGGAGATGATGCAGGCGTCCAAGCGGAAAATGACAAGAGACGTTGAGAAGAAACACAAAATCTGAGTGTAAAAAGCATCTCTGAAAGTGGAGAGTGATTCTGTCGCGGTGGTGTTTGGCAGTGAGGTGGATGGATGGAGGTTTGGAGCTGGCACCACCACAGAGCTGTCACAGATGATGGACAGGCTTCACACGGGGAGCTCTCCACCAGGAGCACAGACGCAGGAAGCACTCGGCCTTTTAATACAATATGCTGCTGTGGACACTTGTTTGAAGCATCTGCTGTAGAATCAGTTTTCAACTCACTTTGGACATGTGTTTTGCACTTTAAACAGCTTCCAGTGTGAACTCATAATGATACACTGGATGAGATGAGATATCATGAAATGGCATCAGTTATAAAGACACAGGGAAGTCAACTCAAAATATACTCAAGTAACATGTGAATAATAAACAAACATAATTAAAGTACATAAAGTTACATAATAATGAAGTGTTCTGGTTTAAGGAAACTCGCCAAATTACTTTGTGTTGTTTATTTGCTGAACACAAGGGCTCTGTAGGCCGTAACCCACCCAACACAAGAGCAAAACAACAACTCAGCAGAGCCTCCAAACAGACCAGTAACTGGCAATAGAACCTTCACATCACATTGTCGGCATAACAAACAAGTGTCATATACAAAAGCAGTTACATTAACAACAACACAAACAGTTACAAGGACAACAAAAGGTGTCAACTCTGAACTAAACACAAAAAGTCAGAACATTACAATATGTAACATAGTTACATATTATGTAATGTTTATGGAGAGGGTCCACCTCCTGTGTCATCATGGAGATGTTATTGCTTTACTCGAAGCGTTTCACAGTATTCATGAGTTTCAGCTTCCTGTTATTTAACACATTTTGAGGACTCTCACCATTCAAAAGATATAGGGCCTCATTTATCATTTATCAAGCGTTTTCTCAACGGCTAAACACGCTAAAAGTGAAGCAAAAATCCGACACAATCTCTCACAGAGACGCAGAGCATAATTTTGCTCGAGTGACTGAATGAATAACCAAACAGTGTGTTTGCCAACACACACGTATTTCCGCCACCCGTCATCCCCGTGTAAATCCAAAGCGAAAACGCTGGTAAACTTGCTATTCAAAGTTTTCACGACTCAAACACTATGTGAAAATGTTGGGAAGTGGGGCAAACATGAATTTACACAAAACAATACTCCAACAATCCAATGGGCCACAGGAGCAGAGGCACCAAACCTTTGCACTCACTGAATACTCTCATTTACATAACAGTTTTGCAGAAATAATACAGGCACTTCTCAATAGTAATTCACACACACCCACAAACTACTACTTTTCAGTTTATCACCGCAGTTTAGCTCATGGATTGATAACTGAGGCCCATAATATTTGGTTTTAAATGGTTAATCATTATGGAAAGAGTCCTATTTTCTCATCTTTCTGAAACCCACTCATAGCAGTAAAGTTCTCCATTAGGCCCAGTTACAGGTAAGATCTGTGGACAGCCAGCACGTTCTCACATAGAAATGCATGTTTACCAAGATATTTTTTATCAATAAAAACACAATAGAGTGTTAACATAGATATGTTTAACGTACTCTAGAGACAAACTGCTGCAGCTGAATTGTGCAGGATATAATGTGGTCACTTCCCCTGACTTCATTCTTAAAGAGTCTGATCGTGATCTGGATTGTATCAAGCGGGACTTTATAATATGGGCCAGAAAGCAGGGAAAACGAGGTAGCGTAACTTTAGATGAACTTACTGCTGTTGATTGCTCATATACAACATTTTGCAGAGACATGCTGGTGATTAGTAAGAAGATTAAGGTTTACCCTAATAACAGGCCATGAGTAAAAACAACTGTAATGTCCTGCATTCATAAAAAGAAACCTGTGTTCAGTAAAGGAACGGCATCTGAGCTTTACCCAGCCACAAGAGAGGTGAAAGCAGAGACTGAAAGGGCAAAACGCAAAAGAAATACTCAAATGAGATGAAGGAGAAAATGGCCACTAATAAGCCTAGATCCGCTTGGTCTTCTATGAAAATAAGTGCAGATATTCAAAATGCAGAAGGTACAAGGAATAATACTCTAAGTGGCTTTAAATCCGATATTGAGCTTCCAAATTAACTAAATATGTTCTATAATCATTATAATTGGCACAAATCAGCACAAATGATTTAAAAAAATGAGACCCGTGAGCTTAGCCTGCAACTTCTTAACAAAGAGCCCTTTATTTTGACAAATGGAGATGTTGAAAAAGCACAAAGGCGAATAAGAACCCACGACCAGACCAAATATATGGACAATCGCTCAGATCTTGTGCCAAAGAGCTGAGCCCAGTGTTTCAGTATATTTTTTCCTCACTGAAAACACAGCATGTCCCCACCATTTGGAAGGATTCTACTGTGGTTCCAGTTCCAAAATGCGGCAGTCCCTCATCACTGAATGACTTAAGGCCTATAGCTCTAACTTGTCTTATTTGAAGGCCTTTGGAAAAAATGGTGCGGTCAAAAATTTTAAAAAAGTACAGAACAAGTCCTGGACAATTTACAGTTTGCTTACAGGCTCAAAAGAGGAGCGGAGGACGCCACACTCACTCACTTCACCTGATCTTTAAGCACCTTGAGGGGAAAGGTTGTCACGTTTTTATTTATTGACTTTTCCTTTGCTTTTAACACGATTCTGCCCAACATTTTAACACAGAGACTTTTAGAAGATTTTAACCTTAGTAAGAACCTTGCTGGCTTAGACTTTTTAACAGACAGGATACAGAACGTAAGAGTCAGTGAAGCGCTTTCAAACAAAATGTGCCGTACCACTGGATCACCACAAGGATGCGTGCTCTTTCCTTTGCTTTTTATGTGTGTGTCAAAGCACTTTTAAAGATCGTTTTATTCTGAAGTATGCTGATGACACTGTGAGGCTCCTTCAGGGCAACGAGGATGATCATGGTCCAGTTGTTCGCCAGTTTGTCCAGTGGGTGTGAAGGATCCTGAAGCTCAACACATCAAAGACCAAAGACATGGCCGTTGACTTCAGGAGGAATAGGGACACACCAGAGGCCACCATCGTCCTGGGACAGAGTGTGGAGCTAGTGCAAAGCTACAAAAATCTGGGCACTGTGATTGACAGCTCACTCAGCTTGGAAGAAAATACTGAAGCTGTTTGCAAAAAACATCGCCGACATCATTTCTGCCTTTGAAAGCTGTCACATTTTAACATAGACAATACAGTGCTCACTCTCTTTTACAGATCCTTTACCGAATCTGTTTTATCTTTCTCCTCGGTGGCATGGTTTGACAGTCTGGTACTGAAATACAGGAATAAAGTGAGTCAGATCATTAAATGGTCCAGCAGACTGATGGGTGCGAGTCTCGAGGCCCTGTAAACAAGGCGGGTACAGCATATAGTCTCCAATATCGTGAGCTGCGACTCCCATCCTGTTCTTTCCACCTCCTCCCTTCAGGACGCAGGTTCCGAGTGCCAAGCAGAAAGAACAAAGTGTTATGGGAACAGCTTTGTTCCTTCAGCAGCTCCTTATGAACAAATCATAGCATTTATTTTTTCTGCTTATATATTTTTTTATGTATTTATTAGATTGTGACTCTGAGCCAGTGTGAATGTTTAAATGTGTCTGTATTGTCTTAATGTGTAGTGATGCCAAACCTGAAAAATGCTGCAAAACAAATCTACCTACATGTACAAATAAAGTCACCTGAACCTGTCTCCAGTCAGACTTGCTTGTTGTGAACATATTCTATAGCAGCATCCAGGTCCAGGACTAGGGCAGACGTGGCAGTCGTTCAGTGCATAGGGCCTCTCCAACCACACAAAGGCAGATATAACGTAACATATGAACACACAGGTGTCAGGGCTGCCCAGTATAAAGTCATTCTAAACGCTCCTTTCTAAAGTGTTCGTCTCTTAAAGGCAAGGGAATTGTCTGATACTTCTGTTTCTTTTAATAACAAATTGAAATAAACCCTATAACGTTTATGCAACTCTGACTCATGCGCGATGTCTCTAAAGCACCGTGGCCTTGAAGAACCACTGCTATCTCCAATAAGATTGCATCAGCTCTTTATTCTGTCTGTTCCATTCACTTTTAAACCCGGTATTGTGTAACTGTCAGATTTTGTACAACTCTTTCTCTCGCTCCTCAGTGGGCTTCAAAGCTACTGCCCAGAGACCTTGGCTATCCACTGAAGGTCACATTGACTCATTGGGCATAAAGGATGTACTGTATGTATAATTCATTGTAGAAAATCAACACTTTGATCAAGCGAGAGAACATTCACCTCT
Organism: Periophthalmodon schlosseri; assembly: GCA_000787095.1. Lineage (NCBI taxonomy): Eukaryota > Metazoa > Chordata > Actinopteri > Gobiiformes > Gobiidae > Periophthalmodon > Periophthalmodon schlosseri. The sequence continues at coordinate 14,812 of JACM01028089.1, forward strand.
GCGCGGTTACTCGCGGTTTGTTTGTAAGGTACCGGGATGTGCTGTCAGATGGGAGTTAGCATAATTTGTAAAGCATTAGCATACAGCTTCAAAGCAAACTCAAAGGGCCTCCTGCGTAAATGGAGGTGAGGCTGCAGTTGTAAATCGCTGACAAGAGAAACAAAATGACAACAAATGCAAAACCTGACAAGACATTCATGAGTTTTATCTATTTATTCTAATATGAGCACTTCTGTTGCGAACTAATCCATTTTCTATTGAAGGTATTCGTTTTGGGAGATTTTTCGTTTTGGCATAAATCCTCCAAGAGTGCAGTGACTTGTATAAAAAATGTGGTTGTTTTTATGCCAGATGCCCTTTCTAAAGATACCTCCTCCTTTATCGGGGCCTGGCGCTGGGAGATCTGTGATGTGTTAAGATATTCAAGCACGAGAAGTAAATTTCAAATGTGTATAGTAATATAAGCAGTCCTTATAGGAAGTTTATATAAGTTTGTCTTTGAATTGTTCGCCCACCGACCCAAAGGTTGTGTGTTCTATCCCAGATCCTTCTTTGTGTACTGTTGTTGTGTCCTTGAACAAGACACTTCATCCACCTTGCCTTCTCATTTTCATTTACACTAACAGTTAGACTACGTTGCCAAAAAGTTTATAGTTGCTTAGGTTCCAAGCACCACAAATGATCTTCTCCTGTCTGTGGGTTTCAGAGTAGTAAAAATTTGTAATATTGTTCATCGTGATAAAAAAGGGTCGACCTTAATCATTCGTGGGATATTTTATATAATTGTGATAACCATCAACAGAGATAATCGACTTTACGTCACCAGAATGTGCAGAAAAAAGTGACTTCTCCATCACGATCTCTTCTAGATCACTCGTCTTCACTTATAACAAAGTACAATACTATAACAGTTTAAATATGGAACCTATTCAACATAAAAAATTATAATTATTCATTTCCAGGACATTTTAAGCTGTCAACAACTTTAATAATTGTCGTGATATAATCATTAATTGTAAGTTATTTTGGCCATGATAATCGTGACACCAAATTTCAATATTGTCCCATCATAGCAATTATCAATTTTTTTATTGGTGAGAAGTCTTCAAAATGGCGCCTACGTAGCGGCCAAAATGTACCTCCAGCCTCTAGGTGTCACTGGTTACATGTTCTGACACACCTGGGCCTCGCCTGTGCCTATTAAAGGGGAGGTGATTAGTGCAGCAGGTGTTGTATATGTGAGGAGGAACAGTCTTTTGACCCTGTTAAAGGAATGCACGGAAATAAAGTGCATCTTTTTGAGTATTTAGCTCATTTTTAGGAAACACGCCCTGTGGGTCACGGCACAGGGTCACCAACCTCTACAGCCTATAAACAGGAAGCTAACGCCCATGAATTGTCATAACCATGAGTAAATACAACTGTAATGTCCTGCATTCATAAAAAGAAACGGCCTGTGAGCTTTACCCGGCCGCAAGAGAGGTGAAAGCAGAGACTGAAAGGGCAAAACTCAAATGAAGAAATACTCAAATGAGGTGAAGGAGAAAATGGCCACTAATAAGCCTGGATCCGCCTGGTCTTCTGTGAAAATAATTGCAGATATTCAAAATGCAGAAGGAACACGGAATAATACTCTAAGTGGCTCTACAGCCTTTATACAGGAAGCTAAAACCCATGAATTGTCACAACTAACATTTCTCCAGGCTTGGGAGAGTCACACAACATCTTCTTAAATTCATAAATATAGTTTTAGGTCAGCATGAATACAAAAAAAAAAAACATGTCATGCCTCCTATGAACCTCTGCCATGTTAAACCCATTGGAACTTAGAAAACCGCACATATATAAGTTGTGCTGTGCGTCTCTGATAGAGCCTAAGCCAATTTGCTCCTAGCTCCAGGCCTAGCCACCGGCGCAGAGCAGCGGCCGACTGTCCCTTCTCTCTGTGTCCACCGTCACACCTGAACCTGGGCGGACAAGATGGAGGAGGGAATGTGTGTTTGTGAAGCCTGATGCTGGATATCTCGCTTTTTGGCAGGTAGTGTTTTGCAGGGACCAAAACAAATGTCAATATTGCCGAGCGCATTATGGATAGCTGTTAAATTATTCATACAGAAAACAGCTGTATTTGCAATGTTACTGATACTGTGGGTGCAGGAATTGTGTTATTGTCGGCATGTCAGTTCATAAAAACATGCTTGGACTTACAGTATTCGCTTCTGTTACAGTATATGCAGGTACCAATCTGAAACTGGCAGCATGGGGAGCTAATGTCCCACAGTACGGCATTAAATAAACACAATTCTTGCGTTTGTTTCACCGGTAGTGTTTTTGTTGTTGAAGTAATAACAAGAAAAATGTGTATTCTTACTGTGAACGGGGTTGCCTCTCCGCAGATCTGACCAGTAACTTAGCCTGGTGGTGTCGCTTGCTTGTCTCTATAAAGAAAGACATGTTTAATGTGGAGAAATGTGTGCAAATCCATCTTGTTCATGGAGACAAGCAGGTGGCTTGGCATCTACCCGAGAAGTTTGAGGATCTGTAATAATAATAATATAAAAAATGTAAAAACAAATAAAATATAAATCTGAAATGATGCAATATATCTTTTTTCATGTTTGCAGAAAATTGTAAATGTTTATTTTAACACATTTTCTTTGTAATGCGTTAACGGCAAGAGATTCCATTGGATGGACCACCTTTGGTCAGAATGTACTATCTGTCCAAGGTGGGAACCTGTGGAATAGTCTCCTGGTAACACTGAGAGAAAGTCCCACGTACAGCTCTTTTAAAGGTCAAATAAAAAACTGGCTATGGTCAAACCAAACATGCATCATTTATAGTGGCAATGTGATTTTAACTCCTCTATAGAGAGGAGGGGGGTGGGTTTTAAAATGTAAGTGTCTTGAATTGATGGGCAAACTGACTTAAATATGAGGACTGTGTAAAGAATAGAATGTGCAATACTTTGTATGGTGCAACAATGGGATCTGTGCAATGAATGTAATGTGCAATATCTTGGATGGTGCAATAATGGGAACTGTGCAATGAGTGGACTGTGCAATGAGTGGAATGTGCAATGAGTGTAGTGTGCATTTTATTATTATTGTTATTTTTTAATTATTAATGTTTTGACCCTTTTGTGACCCCAGCCCTTGGGACAACGGATGGAAATTAGCCTTTGGCTATAATCCGGCGTGTTTACGCTAATGTTAAATCATGTCTGTTCATTAAACCCGCAATTCCCAACCAAATAAATAAATAAATAAAATAGATAATATTTGTATTGTTAGCAGTATTGACCAACCTACTAGTGTTAGTCTTGTTAATATTTAAAAATGGGTCTTATTTACATGTAACCACTTAATAATATATTTATCTAGCAATATTGTACACATTTGTAAACTTTTTTTTTTTTTGTTGACAGGCCTATTGCACAGGATAGAGGAAACCAAGTGGTCAGCGGGAGGGTTTCCATGGAGACTAATAGCCTTAAGTGGCTGCACTTGTGTCGCCAGAAAACACAAAATGGCTGCCACGTGTTTACACAAGGGCAAGCGGGGACTGAGAAATTGCATGTGCTCTTTACGGACGTGTTGACCACGATTTACCATTAGAAACTGCACCTCTTATTCCAACTGCAGTTCTGTAAATGAGAGTTTATCATCTGGGCAAAAGGACTGTGCTGTTTCTCCTCTGTGCACACACGCGTAGGCCAGCGCAATATGATGACTTTGACATATGCTCACTGCTGCGCCTATTTGGGTCCATAACTTTTTCTTCAATCATTCAATACAATTAAAACTAGCCGCAATTTCCCCCTTTAAAAAAATAAATCATCAGATCTCACATATTTGCCAACAGGCACAAAAGCCTCGTGCGCATCCTGCGGCCTCATCCAGAGCCAAATCCAAACATGCGTAAAGGAGGAACAGCTGACGCACACACGCGAGAGACATTACGCTAAACTTTTACCGTAGCCTATAGAGCTGATTTGTTGCTGATTTGCTGGACAGGGCAGCTGCTGGGACGCTCGCCTCTTTTGTGGATTACCAGCGACAGGGCCGAAGTATCACAGGTAAAGTGTGTAAAGCTTTTGCAAGTCTCCTATGATTGTTTACGTCATTCCTCTGTTTTTCCCTATGAATTCATCTAACTACACTTTTGGCTCTTGTATGGGTTTACACAGGCCGTATTTTTACTGTGCACTCGTGACACAACTTTCACCTAAGAGCAGACTTACGTATTGATGCAGCTTATTGTTATTCAGCTATTTTACCTCTCTTTGCTCGTCTCTTTTTCCGCATGCTGCCTTTCATGTTTCGCCAAGTCCGCATTCTGCATTTAGCGTGTGTCTTGCAGGCGGTACTCAAACCAGGCACCGTCCCGTTTCAGACTATTACTTAACCCATTACAATGCAACCGTTATATTATAATACTTTTCTATGGCCGTACTGCACATTTGGAAACCTACTTTTTAATTTGTGTGGCTGGGTTTGCGAACACTTTACTGCGGATGGAAGTAGCAGCTCGCATGTTTAATTCCGTATAGGTGGACTTTGTGCTTCACGCTTTAATTAGGTCCAGACTCGAATGCAGCGTCCCGTCCCCGGGAGACTCCCACAATGCCCTCTGTGTGGCTGCTCGGCGCAGGAACAGGTCGGCACTGGGTCAGCTCTGCAGGGACTATACAGGCGAATACAAGCTGCTCCGTTTGGACCGCTATACGATGGAAATAGGATGACTGCAAAAGCCCTCACAGGTAGTTATGTAGAGAAAGAATAGAACAGAAATGAACGTATTTCTGGTTTTATCCAACACATGCTTTTGTGGCTGCTCATCAATGGAGTTCGACAGTAGCAGTCTGCTCAAGTTCCAGAAGTAGATTTTCCATTAATTTTTCCCATAGACTTTTCGAAAAATTCAAATATTAAGAGTTCAAAGGCATCGCGGAGGCTAACCAGCTACGTGCTAACCAGCTACGTGCTAACCAGCTACGTGCTAACCAGCTACTTGATATCTGACATCCATAACGCGGTTGTTTTAAAATGCAAGATCTGCAAAATGTTTTAATAACTTTGCGGTTTATAAAGTTTCAGTAACAGATTTTGAATAAATTTATAGGTCTGGTGGTCATTAGTTTCCACGCAGCTGATTATCCCTGAGCAAACTTTCGAACTTTAAATTTTTTTTTTTTTTTTTTTGGAAGTCTGTGAGAAAAATAAATGGGAAATTTTGTACCAGAACCGTGGGGTGGGCCATTGGTTTTGTAAGATGTAGTTAAAAAGACCAGTGAACTGCTGAAGCTAACTGTTGCTAACTGTTGCTAACTGTTGCTAACTGTTGCATTTTTCCATTGCAATGAACAGAAATGTAGATTTGTTGTTCTCTAATGCACTTTGATGTATTTTTATTTAATTACAATTTAATGCCAGGGTAAAATGCTTGTCTGCACCAACTGGCAACGGAACCTGAACGAAACCCTTGAAGAAGCAAGGATTTTGGGTAGAAGGAGAGGTGGGAAGAGTAGCCCAAATTTGTCCTCAAGAGTAATGTTACTTTAAAATAATATTAAAACAGTAAAGAGTAATGAGTAATAATTTGAACTTAAAATGTGTAATATCTGATTTGATGAAACAGACATAACATTAAATAGTGCACAGGGAATTTTCATAGAACAGACACAAAAATTACAAAAACGTTTCATATCTGAAGGTGTAAGAAGTAGAAACGTTCAAATCATGTATTACTTTTGTCACTATTACTCACAGAAAGTTAACCAAAACTCAAAAACCATAAAAAATATGAACTATGGTGTCCGAAAACTACTGAAAAGTTCAATTTCTTCAAATACTTACTCAAATAAATGTAACTGAGTACTACCACCTCTACCCGGGAGTCCCGAACCAAAGGATTCGACTATTAGACTCAAACGGAAAACACTCTGTTCCACCTTGTGATGTCATGTGGTAATACAGGAAGTGCTCCACTGGGTTTTTAAACTCCATACACCTTCACTAGAATCTTTTGGAGAATTTCAGCCCTGGAATTGCCAATTTCTACTGAACTAAAGGTAAAAAGGTAACTGTTAACTTGAAAAATACCACTATATGACATCACAAGGTGGAACAGAGCATTTTGAGCTTTGGAGATGTAGACAGACTTATAATAAAGGGTTACTCAAACAATAACACAACTCGAGGCATTGTAAGTGTCTTGAAGCTCACAAGAGTCTATTTTGTGTAATATAGCACCTTTTAATAAATGCTAAAAACTAGCTACGCGAATGTCATTCTTTTTTTATTTTTACACAATGCTAAACTCTGCAGGGTATTTTAACTAATGTACTGTTTCACTGCGAGCCCTATAGACTTTTTGTCATAGTATTACAGGAAGCAAGACTGAAAGAACATTGTAAAGCGTATCCCTAATAGATTTCCCATATGTTTTATTTCTCGTGTAATTTGCAAATGTCTTTTTCAGGCTCTCATCTTGGCTGCGGTGAATTCTACAAGCTGTGAGGTTGGTAAGTAGGCCATGCAGTGACTAATGAAGAGGCAGGCTGTGTGACGGAGGTAGGACCACGCACACTATGCTCCAGTAGCTCCAAAATCCAGATATTTTGTCCTGGTTTAGGATAAATATCTGTGGAATTGCTGGGTACTTCCATATGAAATTAAAAAAAATAAACCAGACAGATAGTTTTTAATGTCTTTTCTGAACTACGGGTTTACTGTGTTTCAGATGACATCATAATAGTCGAATAGGCCAGTAATATTTAATACAGATGGGTAGTAATATTTAATTCCAGTAATATTTAATAGAAATGTAGGTTTTTGTTGTAACACAGTGAGTTCTCGAGTCTAGTCACGGATAGAAATGATCAGGTTCGATTTGTGAATTCACTTTTTGAATATTCCTCATGAAAGTAGAACGTAATCAGTAGGGAAATCTGTCTCTTGCCCCGCATCTGTGACTATGACATCATCACATTCATGGCGGCACAAGCTCAGATATTTTTATAAACGGGTATTTTTTTCACTTGATTAAAACATTATCTCTGTCCACACGCAGCGCAGGGCGGGTATCAGCCTAATGGCACAACAGCGGAGTTTACTTTCCTCATTAGGCCGACTGCAGCAGCAGCAGTGACGTTCCAAAGCAACTCCACAGCTGACGGGGGTTACTACTTGGCAGATATCCTCCTTGGAGAGTGTTTATAAAGCAGTTTTTATGACCTAAAAATCTATGTATGTCTGGACACGTTTAGCCAGGGTCTTAACAGGAAGGAAAAATGTGGTGGCAGTTTTGTTTTGTTGTTTTGATGTTAACTTCTAGCCTCAAAATCAATGCGGTAAATATAAGAGCCCAATGCCTCGCAAAAAGGTTCAACTTAGAGGTCCGCCACCTTCCTGTTACCATGGAGATGTCTTTGCTTCACCAGGAATATTCCACAATATGCCATTAAATGCATATAATTTTTTTCAAACATTTATTTAGTCTGTGTTTTCTTTTTTTCCGTCACTAGCAGGCTTGCCTCTCCACAGATCTGGCCTGTGACTTGACCTGTGGAAGGCAAAGCATCAACATCCCACGAAGATAAGCAGCATACCCTCCACCATAAATGTCACACAGTCTAGCTTTAAATATATTTTCTGTTTGGTTATTTCTTTCAAAATTGTCACATTGTTCAAAAACGTGCGTGTGGTATAAGCCTCTGCCCCTCATCTGAAAACATGCAAATTCTATAATGTAATGAGCGCGTATTTACCATCAGGTTGGAGAAGAGGGGTAGTTTTGGAGCTGGTGGCACAGGACCAGAGGAAAAGATTAACGGAGGTTACGTTTGCTCCCTCTGATGAATCGCATATGGTCCACATCACATCCTTCTGCAGTGACAGGGACAGACAGGGACTGACAGGAGCAGACAGGGGCTTTGGAGCCAGGCAGATGTTTCGTGTTGATTGGAATAGGTCAAGTGTCTGTGACGGGGTTTCAGATGAGATCATAATATTCTTCATAGATTTGTATTAGTATCGGCAGCAGTTCTGTTTAGGCTTCCTTTGTCTCTGATTTTGTTAATTAAGTGGGACGTAGAAGTTAAATTACGGGACTTATCATTTGAGGATTTGGTAAAATTCTGCAAACAAACAAAATAGAAAAGGTGGATTGCACTGGACTTACAATTCTTACGAGTTACAATAAGACGATGACCAATTTTTAATGCAGACCTACTAATTTTTAGTGGGAAGTTTTAACTGTCTTGGTGTTAAACTCTGGTTCGGTTTCTTAGCAACATAACTAAACATCCACAGTATGGCATTAAACCATTGCATTATTTTCAATAGGGTTTAATTGCAAAAATACCTTGAAAACATGAAAACATTCTTATTGTGAGCGTTCTCCCCTCTCCACAGATCTGACCTGTTTCTTGACCTCGTGGCATTGTCTTCATGGAGATGGATAAGTTTAATGCGATACAGTGGAACATTCCAGGCAAAACGATGACATTTCCGTGGAGAAAAGAGCATGACGTACGCCCCACCGCAAAAGTTACAAATTTATGTAGATATAACAAAAATGAAGTGATGACATAACACAAATAGTGAACACATCGCGCTGCACGAAGCCGTTCTTGATTGAGTGTTGAGTACAGCGGTGTGTTCTGACGCCGCTAGCTCCAAACAGGCAGTTTATTGCATTGTGCTGATTTAAATCCCACGTGGCCGATCGCCTCCCTCAGGGCTCCTAACACTTCAGATTTCGGGTTAAACGTGATTGAAACTCATGTCCGAATGAGCGAGTGAGCTGGCGAGAGGGTGGGGGTAGTATACACTATTTTACGGTGTCGGTGGCGTTATATCGGACGCATCCCGTTTCTGTTCCCCCTCTGATCCTCAAGATGTCAATAAAGGTGACACAAACAATATATAAATACTATAAGTCGCACTTTTTGTCATAGTTTGGCCGGAGGTGCGACTTATACTCAGATGCGATTTTTATGTGAAATATGTTTTTTTCTTCATTATTATGCATTTTTTGGCTGGTGCGACTTATACTCCGGAAAATACGGTACATAAAGAAAAGAACAGAAACTTTGTGTGTAACCCCTCAAACATATGTGGCGTTATGTTTACAGAGTTACACTTTCACATTTAAATATATATTTTAGTGCGATTGTGAGGGACCTTCATGTTTGTGATTTATGTAAACATTTCATTTGATTCACACCATCATTACAACCACATCAGTTACCTCCTCAGTTTAATCACTATTAAGTTGCCACGTTGGTTCCCCTGTTTCCCCCCTTTTTTCTTCGCTTTGAGGTGATTGGTGGAAGCACTGATTTGGAGGCGGGCCCTTATCGGAACAGGCCACGTGAACATCATCGCCCTGATTTGGACTAATTAAATAACCATACATGAAATTGTATTAAAAAGCTAATGCTAATGCTAAAATAACACTGTGCAATATTATTTAATGTGCATAATTGTAAATAGTGAAATGGTGAACTCTGTACTAATTTTCCTACAGCTAAATTAACCCGTGTCTGGGGCTTAGTGGTTTAGTCCATATTATATAATGGGATTTTTGTTACACTGTGGTTGTTGCCTGTTGTCTGTCCTGGGGAGATGCTTCCTGTCAGGTCTGCGATGGTGTGATCTATTAAAAGGCGAAGAGCTCACAAAAGTTTCTTGTTTTTTGGACCCCTCGGATGCTGCAGCTTTCCTGGGCCAGTAAGACGCCAGATAACATCCATAATCTCACAGCGATAATCAGCCAAGACTGTTACTGTGATGTTTGAGTAGAGTTTTTATCAAAAGTCCCACTGAGAATTTGGTATTTTCAGAGTAATCCTGATAATTGAGATATTGTTATTTTGTGAATACCCACGTAGGTGTCAATCACAAGAAAACAGAAGCAATTTGAAGTATCCCGCCCGTTTCAAAACCAGATAAGAAATAGCTTTATTTCAGTAGTCACCAACATTTAAGCTAGGAATATGTTTTGTTGGTTTGGTGAAAAGATACAACGAGTAATAATAATAATGTCTGTGTAATCCCTCAGTCGTCCAGGTCAGATTCATAGCAGAAGCAAAAAGTTAAATTTGTCAACTGGACAAAAAGACAAAAAGGCTCATCCAACACTTGGCTTGGATGAGCAGCGAAACGTCTTCACTCCTACAATTTTTTCTCCAGTTGACAGATTTAACTTTTTACTTCTACTAATAATAATAATACACTTCTGGAAGTTTCTGTGGGCGTCGCCATCGTCATTCTGGTTGTATTATTTTGCACGGAGCTGCCGATCTTGACAGTAAATAAGTTCTATACAGACTACAGAGCCGTTTTGAAGGCTCCTCGAAAATCGGTGCAGTGTTGACTTATTTGTGCACATGAACATAAAAAATTGTGTGGTTTAGTGGCATTTAGAGGCGAAAGTGGGCGGGGCCGAATAAGGTCACTACAAAAATGTCAAATCGTCAAATAATAATGAAGAATAGTGCGTCAGCCCACCAATTGGTTTTGCACTTTCTGACTTGCAAGACTTGGCTTAAAGGACCTTGTGAACCGATGACGCTAACTGTTGAATTAGATTAGTATTTGTCCATTTACAAAATATGTCTGTGGACAAGATAACGATGCAAAACAAAGCACTGTGACCTCTCTCAGTGGGCGGGAATTTCAACTGAGGGATCGAGGAGGCGGTTGACTCTAGAAATGGGACGCGGCCGTAGTGGGAGGTTGCGCTAACTCCTCCTTCTTGCCTCTCCTGACAGGGGAGATTAATTGACGTGGTGCCGGGAAGCTGTGGAGCCAGCACCTGTCCCATCCAGGCCATACATCAGCATTAGGAAATCAACCCTTCTGTGATCATTATTTATCTGCCCCGACTAACTGCCCCGCCACAGCTGCCCTACCAAGCTCACAGTGAGGGGAGAGAGAGGAGGGAGAGGGAGGAGGAGGGGGGGTTATAATGTTGTGGAGCTCACCGAATGCTTAAACGGAGGAAATTACTCTTACGATCGCCAGGAGGGACAGCAGCTCTGCGTAATGATGTGTGCAGTGTATTCAAAGTTGTTTTTTTTGTTGTTTTTTTTTTTTTTATGAACAAACAGCAAAGCACAAATACTAGTCCAACTTGTATCTGTGCTAATTGCTCAGTTACCCCCCGAAGTGTCAAAAAAACAGAGGCTCGTTTCAGTATTCGGGAGCCTAGGGGCAAAACTGGCTTGGTTGGGGCCCCTCAGGACACACTGCAACCAATAAACTCAAATGTTGACTTAACTTTGGGGACGGTCTGTCACCTGCTTGTCTCCATGGAGAGGTTACTGCTTTGCCTTTAATGTTCCGCCGTATGGCATTAAAAGTCTCTATCTTGCATTTATTCCATTACAGATGTTTTATTTGCAAAAAAATATATCCTAAAAACGTACATTCTTACTTTGAGCGGGTTCGACTCACAGATCTGGCCTGTAACTTGGTCACGTGGCCACCTGCTTGTCTCCATGGAGATGGAAAATGCCATATTGTGTAATACTCCAGAATGCAGTGGTAAGCTGCCAAACCAGATCAGAATACTGCATGTTTCAGGGAGCTGAGCTGCAATGGTTTTACATGGTCTTTGAATACATATTTTCTTATACTGTACCAATTACATGAGTTTAATTTGGTTAAACGCCAAATTTATTGTTGTATATTCCATCCATCCATTTTCTTCTGCTTATCCGGGGCCGGGTCGCGGGGGCAGTAGTCTAAGCAGGGACTCCCAGACTTCCCTCACCCCAGACACTACCTCCAGCTCCTCTGTTGGGACCCCAAGGTGAGAGACATATTCCCTCCAGCGTGTCCTTGGTCTTCCCCGAGGCCTCCTCCCGGTGGGACATGCCTGAAACACATCCCCAGGGAGGCGTCCAGGACTCATCCGGAACAGATGCCCGATCCACCTCAGCTCTCGACGTGGAGGAGCAGCGGCTCTACTCCGAGCTCCTCCCTGGTGACGTATATTTCAAATGTAATTTTTTTTTCAGGCTGTACTTTCTGCTTTCCATATAAATCAATTGAAATTATCTGGTATTATTTGACATTATAGTTTTGAGAGATGCATTCATAAACATCTTACAGTGTAGGAGGTCATATTTCTTCATAATGGCTTATATTCCTGCGTGGTACAAACCTTGGTATTAATACAGTCTCTACACTCATTTCCCTGCTGCTGCTGTCACTCGAAAGGATGAACTGAATATCCCATTGTATTGAAATGTATATAGTAAATGTGTGAAGAGGCTGATATGAAGCACAGAGCGAGCGGTCTGTCACTCTGAGGTACATAAGAACTCTGTGTACCGAGTCTAAACAAAGAACACGAAACGTCCGTCTTCATATATACCACCTTATAGAAGTAATCATGGGTTTTAGTGACGAAAAATCAGGTTACCATAGCAATTAACAATATAATAAAACAACAAAATATCTTTTGTATGATGAGGACCCATTGATACTTTGGAGCTGATGTCATCAACGCTGAGGCACTGCTGTGTCTGAAGCTCTGTTACGTAAGAACTTAACTTAAACAAGTCCATCTCATGTTTTTTATGTTTTTAATATCCAAAAGGTAAATTCACAAATGTTAGAACTGGTCATTTCTACTGTTAGACCCAAGAACTCGCTGTAAAACGGCCGTGTTATATTAGTTAGCACGTAGCTGGTTAGCGTGATGCCTTTGAATTCTTATTCATTTGAATTTTTCGAAAAGTCTATGGGGAAAATGAATGGAAAAGTCACAAAAAGACTGACAAACTAATACAACAATCACATTTCAGAACATGTTTGTATAGATACCGCTTTTTATTCAGTTTTTAATTCATTTTAAAATATGACCTTGACAAAAACTATGCCGAAAATATTTTAGGCAACAAAATGAACACTGCGCAACTGTTTACAACCTTTCACTCTCCCTTCAGCGCACCTCACAGGTTCATAAAGTGAAACCTTATCCCTTTGTCTCAGATTAACACCCAAATACCAGCCCCTATAGAACATGCCTGCTGTCCTGTAGCAGATAAGAAAACTGCTCATTAATTTCCTCCGCCAGCCTTTGTCCGACCGTAACTCCGGCCTGATCACGTGACCGCGCGGCTATAGGCTCGCACACTGTACATCAGCGTGAGAACAACAACTCCACTGTGAGGAACACACGCGCGACCAGCTAGTTTCAACGCTACGCTCCATCACCGCTGATAAGGCGCGTAAAAGACAGGCCTGTAGTGTAATGAATGGGGCCTTTCTTGAGTGAATGGAGGTGAACATGGAGCGCGAGTTAGCGTGTTAGCCAGTTAGCGCGTTCACGGATGGGTAGGGGTGGCTCTATATGTCTATTGTGAGTATAGAAATTCCAAAATCCAATCCAAAAACAAGGATTGTGTATTAGAGAATCCAAGCTGCGTTTCTGCAAAGAATTATGTAATGACCGGCAAGTTTGTAGATAGTAAAATTATGGACAAAATGGAAAGTAGTTGAGAGAAAGTTCACAGATATTTAAATAACTCAACAATTAAAGTGCTGGTTCATTTATTTACGTTTTTATATGATTGTGAATAGCAAAAATATGCATCATTTTATAAAGTATTTGAGCAACTACAGTATTGTACACATATTTAAGAGACTGAGTAATTAAAATATTGGTTCATTTATTCACTTTTAATAGAATTTTGACTAATGAAAATCTGTCTGCTGTCCTTCAACATAATCCATTTCCCTCCCTTATCGGTTGCATTATACTGGCCACTAAGCGCTGTTGTTGTGTTTTAAATAAGCCCGATTACAGCGATCGGTGGTGGTTGGCGAGGCCCATGTCGCAGATTGGCACCCATGTCTCTATCTGTAAGCCCCAGGCAGCTGCGACCAGTAGCAGTTTGAATTAATAATGCCATGTAAAGTGTAAAATGTGTAAAATAACGCAGGGTAAATCAACTGCATTATTATGGTGGGCACTTTGAGAATCTCATCTGACACTGAATGCTCCGCAGGGTTGGGCCTGGTCAGTGCTGGGATCCGAGACAGCTGGGAATACCGGGTGGGGCTGCAGACGCTCTAGTGCATACTGTTGTTGTGTCCTTGGGCAAGATACTTGACTCATCCTGCTTCCGGTGTTGAAGTACACTGCCTGGCCAAAAAAAA